>JBBDGP010005753.1:0-37500 GCA_037952835.1 Lithobates septentrionalis | reverse complement strand
TATTTTTTTTTATATTATTTACATTTACAACCCCTTTAAAACGTCTACCCAACTATGTGTAATGTGTGCTGCTTTTTACTACTAGATCTCAAAGTTTCTCATCTCTGCTTTGCAAGGATGAGAAACAGAGATCACTTCCACTGTACAGAGCTCTGTGTTGATGGTCAACACAGAGCTCTGGGCTGTGATTGGACACAGCCGATCAGCAGGTCCCAGCCATGAAACATTGGCCGGGACTTGCCAACATAACAATCCCAGCCGTCGGGGAGGGCTATGCGCATGCCCTAAACTCGGAAACAGGTAGCGACGCACGGGTACATCACTTTGCCTGTGCAGGCCGCCCATCCACAGTACATTGTGGGCAGTCCACAAGTGGTTAAACACTCTGCTCGTTGTCCTTCGGACATGGCTCATCACAGAACAGGGTAAAGGGCCAATCCAATCACGGCCCTTTATCACGTGATCAGCTGTCAGCCAATGACAGCTGATCACAGAAGCCGGTTATCGGCTTTTTTTTCTCTTCGCGCTGACAGCATGAGGAGAAAGGAGGAAAGTCGTTAACCGGCTTCTGTTACAAGGACATCGGTCACACACAGTACCCATCAGTGCAGCTAATCTTTGCAAACCAGTGCCCCCAATTAGAGCCCAATCATCAGTGCCGCCCACCAGAGCCCAATCATCAGTGCCGCCCACCAGAGCCCAATCATCAGTGCCGCCCACCAGAGCCCAATCATCAGTGCCGCCCACCAGAGCCCAATCATCAGTGCCGCCCACCAGAGCCCAATCATCAGTGCCGCCCACCAGAGCCCAATCATCAGTGCCGCCCAATCATCAGTGCCGCCCAATCATCAGTGCCGCCCAATCATCAGTGCCGCCCAATCATCAGTGCCGCCCAATCATCAGTGCCGCCCAATCATCAGTGCCGCCCAATCATCAGTGCCGCCCAATCATCAGTGCCGCCCAATCATCAGTGCCGCCCAATCATCAGTGCCGCCCAATCATCAGTGCCGCCCAATCATCAGTGCCGCCCAATCATCAGTGCCGAGTGCCGCCCAATCATCAGTGCCGCCCAATCATCAGTGCCGCCCAGCCATCTGAGACCCGCCCAGCCATCTGAGACCCGCCCAGCCATCTGAGACCCGCCCAGCCATCTGAGACCCGCCCAGCCATCTGAGACCCGCCCAGCCATCTGAGACCCGCCCAGCCATCTGAGACCCGCCCAGCCATCTGAGACCCGCCCAGCCATCTGAGACCCGCCCAGCCATCTGAGACCCGCCCAGCCATCTGAGACCCGCCCAGCCATCTGAGACCCGCCCAGCCATCTGAGACCCGCCCAGCCATCTGAGCAGCCGAAAAATTACCAGTTTGCTAATTTTTTTTAACAAACTATGAAAAAGGTTTTTATTTTTTCAAAACTTTCGTTTTTTGGGTTTCTTTAGCAAAAAATAAAAAGCTCCATTTGTGTGAAAAAAAAAAAAGATAAAAATTTCATATGGTTACGGTGTAACATGACCGTGCAACTGTCTTTCAAGTGTGACAGCTGAAAATTGGCCTGGGCAGGAAGGGGTATAAGTGTCCGGTAAGCAAGCGGTTAAAATAAGGTATATAATGAAGACAGAAAGGTTTAATTTAAACCCCCTGCCTTGCATCTCTCACCCGCTCCTGTGTCAGCACCTACGTGGAGGTGGCAAATCACGGCAGTGTTGATGGATGGACTAATGTATTGGCATGCACAGGCTCCTCCCGACGTGTTACGTCCTAAGGACTCTATCATCTTCCCTTGATGCTCTATGCATAGCGGGTGGTACTCCATCCATCATGTCAAGAACAATGAGAATGTGCCTCAACACTCCTGTCCCCCCCCCCTCTATAGTCAGAGTCACGTGAACAGAATGGAGCACCTTCAGGACTACAAACTGAAGAACCAGAATGAAGAATACGACATGAGATGATAAATACGTGATGTTTTAGTTGTGATGGATTCACATACTCATCTGGGTCAAAGAGATGAAACGCAGACTGTCAGAGTCACACAATGCTGTATACTGGGAGAAAAACGCACGGCTCACCGAAAATTAACTCCACTCCACAGGAACAATTAAACTGAACCCAGAGTCTGCCTCTGCCAAGCCTGAGCCGTATGTATGAAAGTATCTGACCCATTTATCACCCTCCCGACAAGCACTGAAGCTATTATCTTATGTAAAGTAGGGCGCCCGGCAATGTGCGGGAACCGATAATAACACCGGCCCAGAGATCACTGCATCAAATAGGGATTCTCATTAATCCACTCCCTTCCCAGGAAGCAGAATCTCCCTCTTAGCTGATCAAAGTGAAGGAATAACGATGCACGGGCTCCTCTGTTTGGGAGGGGGGTAAAAAAAAAATGCAGCTGTGCCAAATTTTTCTCCCCCCCCCCATTAACCCCCTCCCCCAACCGCTCCTCCTTAACAACCCCAATACTGGACACTTATACCCCCCTTCCTGCCTAGGCCAATTTTCAGCGTTGTCACATTTTAAACAACAACAAGCGCGGTCAGGCAACACTGTACCAATATGAAACCTTTATCATTTTTTGAGACTGATATTGTTTTTTTTTTATCTTTTGCTAAACAACAAAAGTTTCTGTTAAAAAATATTGCAAATAAGTCATTTGCTTTGGGACTGTTGAGGCGACACTGACGGGGCAGCACTGACCGGGGGGGGTTGGTGAGGCTGCACTGAGAGAGCGGCACCAACCAGATGGCACTGGTGAGGCGGCACAGACCAGCTAGCATAGACCTGGGGGCACTGGTGAGGCGGCACAGACCAGCTAGCATAGACCTGGGGGCACTGGTGAGGCGGCACCAACTAGGGGTGCAACGGATCGTTGCCGATCCGTGATCCGTACGGATCACCCTCCGCGGATCGGCACACCCGCGATCCGCGGAGCACTTTTTCGGCCTCAGCCATAGGAAAGGCCGCGGCTCGGCCTAGCTCCGGAGCAGCGGCCATCTTGGTACACCCGGAAGCGGCCGCTGTCTAGACAGGAAGTGATGTTTCATCGCCGCCATCTTGCTACACCCCGCACAGTACAATAATGATAGAGTGAGTGGGTGGGTGTAACAAGATTTGTGTGTTTTTTTTTTTTTTTTGCTGATCCGAACATGATCCGATACGTGACTGTGATCTGAGGATCGATCCGATCCGTGAGATTTTTGATCCGTTGCACCCCTAGCACCAACTGGGGGGCACTGGTGAGGCGTCAGCATCGACCGAACGGCACTGGTGAGGCGGCAGTGACTGGGGGGCAAGACTGACGTCCTCTCAGGGCAAGTGAGGTCCCGCCCAGCCTGAGGGAGCGGCACTGAGCAGACGGCACTGGTGAGGTGGCACCGACCGGATAGCATCGACCTGGGGGTACTGGTGAGGCAGCACCGACCGGGGGGGGGGGGGGGGGGGGATGAAGTCATGCCTGACGTCCTCTCAGGGCAAGCGAGGTCCCGCCCAGCTGTCATTTTACAATAGGCTGGGCGGGAACCGGTTAAAAAAGTGGTTCTAAAGACACAAGGTTTTTTTTATACCCCAATACATTGTATTAAAGTAAAAAATGCCCCACTACATGTTCTACCCACCCGCATCCCTAAGCACTTGCCTGACTCCTGTCACCTCCTCTCCATTCCCTTCCTCCTTTCACAGAAGACACTCCATTGGCTCCTGCTGCTGTCAGTCAAACTCCTGTGAGGAGGGAGTGGGGGAGCGTGGCATACTGGCGCAGCGTGGGTCTATGGATGCGCGCAGCTTGGCTGCCTCCTGAGCACCCGGCTTGCTGAGGCCGCACCTGGGAGGAGCAGACGGTGCCACTTGAAGACTGCCAGGAGAGGAGGTAAGGGACCTTTCTGTACAACATCTTTCTTTGCTTCACAGCTGGGGCAGAATTTATACCGCATTGCATTCAGCAGGCAAAACCACCCGACGAACGCAACCCATTAAAGTGAAGGGAATTGCGCTGCTGTGGTGCAGCATCTGGGGGGGGGGGGGGGGGGGTTAGAGCAGGCAGTAAGGAAGCCACAGATCACATCCTCATCCACCTGACAAACACCTCTGAAAAGCGATCTGAGAATGGAATGCATTTCAGTGCAGTCCTTGCTGCAATTGTTAACAAGCCCTAGAAGCTACTTCAGTCAGTAAAAGCCCAAATCAGACCTCCAGGTATGACGTGTATTCTATAGTTCTATTGGTCCAGCTTGGCACAATGTTAGTCTGTATATCTCATACCTGAGGGGCCGCTGGGAGAGCCGACAGTCAATGGAGTAGCCGGCGATAGCTGCAAGCTTCCAGGTCCTGTGCTGACCACAGGGGGGCGCTCGCTTGACACTTTTTTTTTTTTTACCAATGAATGCAAGGCATTCTCTGATTGGACAAGGTGACGATCACCAAGCCACTGCAACTCCTCTCCACCTCAACCAATCAGAGATTGCCTATTATTCCTTAGGGGAAAAAAAAAAGAAGAAGAATACAAGACATTTTATGAATGGCTGTTGTGCCAAGTGAGCAACTTTTCTTTTTTACTTATCTAGTTCTCCAGGAGACTAAGTCCATTTTAGATTAGCCAGCTCCGGACCACCCACCACACATTTACTGCGGCGGGGCGGCCCGGCCGAGCGAAACATACCTGTACGTTGCGGCTCCTTACGAGTCTGGGGCATGCGCCCCCCGGAGACCCGCTCCCGCTGAGATAGGACACAGTGGGAGCCAATCAGCGGGTCCGGCGGAGGCGATGTTCGCCCGCACCTGGCGAGGCGATGTTCGCCCGCACCTGGCGTTCTCTCCCGAGAGAGGCAGAACGGTGGTCTGCCTGTGTAAACAAAGCAGACTGACGTTCTGTCAGAGGGAGAAGATGGAGATCTTGTGCTCCTGCTAAGCAGAAACACGGATCTCTGTCTTCTCCCCAGTCAAAGCACCTCCCCCCACACAGTTTGAAAACACTCCCAAGGAACACTTTGATCGCCTGATGTTAACCCCTCCCCTGCCAGTGTCATTAGTACAGCGACAGTGCACATGTTTATGATCACTGTATTGGCGACACTGGTCTTCCCCCCCCCCCCCCCCCAAAAAAAAAAAAAAAAAAAAAAAAAAAAAAAAAAAGTGTCACATGGAATGACACAGAAAAAAAATTATTGAACACATGAAGAAAGGGGGAGGTGCAAAAGGGCATTGTCCGTCGCAGTGTTGCAGTCCCAGAGAAAAAATTAAATCGCTGATTGCCGCCATTACTAGTAAAAATAAAAATGCCATAAAAATATCCCATAGTTTGTAGACGCGATAACATATTGGCCTAAATTGATGAAGAAATTAGATTTTTTTCCTTTTTTTTTTATTAGATGTGCATTATAGGAAAAAGTAAAAAATATTGTTTTTTTCCTAGCAAAATTGTCTCGTTTATAGCACAAAAAAATAAAAATAATAATAATAATAATAATAATAACAAAATAAATAAAAAAAAACACGAAAAGAAAGCTCTATTTGTGGGGAAAAGTAAAAAAAAAAACCAGAATGATAAAATTTTGTTTGGGTACAGCGTCGCAAGACCGCGCAATTGTCAGTTAAAGTAACGCACAGTGACAGATCACAAAAAATAGCTTAGTTAGGAGGAGGGGGAGTAAATCTTCCGGAGCTGAACTGGTTAGTCAGGAATGTATTCATTCCGATGTGTAAACTTACCTATATATAGGAATGGATTTACAAAAAGCAAATAGACTGAGCAGTTTTGCTAATTTTAGTAAATGTCAAGGTGGTAAAAGGTTCACTTTCTATAGAATCCCAATCACATGCAAGGAGAAGAAAAAAAAAAAAAATCATTTTGCACATGATTGGATGACGGAAATCAGCAGAGCTTCATATTTACTAATCTCTGGGGAAAATGGGTGCGAATAAACAGTGTATTTGCCTTTCATAAATCAACCCCATTGTATAGGTAAAGTTTACACATCAGAAAGAATACATTTCTGCGCAATATAGAATAGACTTTGTCCCCCCTGGGGAGCCGGAGCAGTAAAAGAAAAACTAAGTGGGTGCATTAGATAAAAAAAAAAAAAAAAAAAATCTAAATTTTTATATATATATATATATATATATATATATATATATATATATATATATATATATATATATATATATATATATATATATATATATATATATATATATATATATATACATACATACATTATGTTAAATATATATATTTAGCAGAGACCCTAGAGAATAAAATGGCGATCGTATTTGCGCAGCGGTCTTACGAACTCAATTTTTTTTGTAAAAAAAAAAAACCAAAAAAAAACCACTTTATTGGAATAAAATTAGAACTGTTGCTCTCGCTCTAACGATTGCGGCGATACCTCACATATGTGGTTTGAACATATGTGGGCACTACCTACATATGTGTTCGGAGGGGCAGGGCACTTTTTTTTTTTATTTGTTTATTAAACTTTTCTTTTCTTTTTTTGATCACTTTTTTTCCTATTACAAGAAATGTAAACATTCCTTGTAATAGAAATAAGCATGACTGGGCCTCTTCATTGTGGGATCTGGGAGGTCAAAAAAGACCTCAGATCTCTTATTTACACTTAAAAGCACAAAAAATAAATACATAAAAAGGGTAATTTTTACCTTAAGAGATGAAAATAAAAAATCATCCCTTTAAGGCCAGAAGGTGGAAGTGATGTCAGACGTGGCTCCGTTCCTCCAAGGCCATAGAGCCGAGTGGAGGCCCATCTTGCCCTCACTCGGCTTCCTGCCCATCCACAGAAAGGATCGGACCGGCTCCTGGCTAACCGGCAGGTCCGGTAAGCCCAGAGACGACTGGGAGAAGTAGCGGGAGGAGGGGGGGCACCTCTCCCATCACCTATAAAAAAGTACCTGATGTGATTCCGCCGCCAGAACCACTTTTATTAGACGCAGAATTGCCCGCAGTACAAGAAAATACCAGGGTTATGGCAGCTAGCTGCTTCCGTAACAGCGGTATTTAACGTCAAAGTAATGATGTAAATGTACTGTGGGTGGTCTTGAAGTGGATATAGCTGAGGCGACAAGGCCTTTTTTTTTTTTTTTTTTTTTGCTATTCAGCACTGCGCTACTTTACCTGACAATTGCGCAGTCATGCGACACTGTACCCAAATTAAATTTTTTTTTTTTTTTTCACACAAAAAGCATTCTTTTGTTTCTTTTGGTGGTATTTGATCAACGCTGCATTTTGTTTTTTGCGATATAAGCAAGAAGAAAAAAAAAAAAAAAAAAAAAAAAACACACACACCCAAAACAAATTTTTTTACTTTCCAATTAAAAAAAAAGGGATTAAATATTCCCGTAAAATTAGGCCAAAATGCTGCTACATATTTTTGATTAAAAAAATCCCAATAAACCCGATTGGTTTGCGTGACAGTTATAGCTCCTACAAACTATGGGACATACAGCGGGGAAAATGATCTGATCCCCTATAGATGGTGTAAGTTTTGCCCACTTACATAGAAATGAAGGGTCTATAATTTTTATCATAGGTGTATTTTATATCATAGAGACAGAATATCAACCAAAAATCCAGAAAAAAAACGATACAAATGTTATATAGTTGCAGTTCAGTGAGTAAAATAAGAATTGGATCTCGAAGCAACCAATAACATAAAATCACACACAGGTTGGACTTGGGTCTTTTGAACCTCACTAACTGTGCAACCAATAATTCTGCCCCCCACAGACTGGCTACAGTAGGTGCTCATGTGGTACACAGATTAGTCCTGTCAATGTAAGAAGGTTCTCCTAACGACAACTCGTTATGTGTATAAAAGACACCTGTCCACAGAATCTCTTCCATCCAATCCTCACCATCATGGGGAAGAGCAAAGATCTGTCAGAGGACGTCGGGGAGAAGACTGTAGACCTGCACAAGGCTGGAATGGGCTACAAGACCATCAGCAAGAAGCTTGGTGAGAAGACAGCTGTTGGAGCGATTATCCCCAAATTGAGGAAATACAAAAAAATAACCATCATTCGCCCTCGGTCTGGATCTCCATGCAAGATTTCGCCTCATGGGGTGAGGATGGTCATGAGAAAAGTGAGGAATCAGCCCAGAACTACACGGGAGGAGCTTGTGAATGATCTCAAGGCAGGTGGGACCACAGTCACCAAACAAACCATTGGTAACACAATACGCCGCCATGGATTGAAATCCTGCAGCCCCCGCAAGGTCTCCTCTTCAAGAAGACACATGTACAGGAACGTCTGAGGTTTGCCAATCAACATCTAAATGATTCAGAGAAAGATTAGGAGAAAGTGCTGTGGTCAGATGAGACCAAAATTGAGCTCTTTGGCATTAACTCTACTCGCCGTGTTTAGAGGAGGACAAATGCTGACTATGACCCTAATAACACCATCCCTACAGTCACACCACCATCCCTACAGTCACACCACCATCCCTACAGTCACACCACCATCCCTACAGTCACACCACCATCCCTACAGTCACACCACCATCCCTACAGTCACACCACCATCCCTACAGTCACACCACCATCCCTACAGTCACACCACCATCCCTACAGTCACACCACCATCCCTACAGTCACACCACCATCCCTACAGTCACACCACCATCCCTACAGTCACACCACCATCCCTACAGTCACACCACCATCCCTACAGTCACACCACCATCCCTACAGTCACACCACCATCCCTACAGTCACACCACCATCCCTACAGTCACACCACCATCCCTACAGTCACACCACCATCCCTACAGTCACACCACCATCCCTACAGTCACACCACCATCCCTACAGTCACACCACCATCCCTACAGTCACACCACCATCCCTACAGTCACACCACCATCCCTACAGTCACACCACCATCCCTACAGTCACACCACCATCCCTACAGTCACACCACCATCCCTACAGTCACACCACCATCCCTACAGTCACACCACCATCCCTACAGTCACACCACCATCCCTACAGTCACACCACCATCCCTACAGTCACACCACCATCCCTACAGTCACACCACCATCCCTACAGTCACACACCGAGGTGGAAACATGATGCTTTGGGGCTGTTTCTCTGATACAGGTACAGGCCGACTTTGCCGCATTGAGGGGCCAATGGACGGGGTCATGTATTGTAAAATCTTGGATGAGAACCTTCTTCCCTCAGCCAGAACACTAAAGACGGGTCATGGATGGGTCTTCCAGCATGACAATGACCCAAAACATACCGCCAAGGCAACAAAGGAGTGGCTCAAGAAGAAGAAGCACATTAGGGTCATGGAGTGGCCTAGCCGGTCTCCAGACCTTAATCCTATAGAAAATGTATGGAGGAGCTGAAACTTCGAGTTGCCAAGAAACCTTCTGGATTTAGAGAAGATCTGTAGAGAAGAGAGGACCAAAATCCCTCCTGAGATGTGTGAAAACCTGATCACCACCTACAAGAAACGTCTGACCTCTGTGATCGCCAACAAGGGTTTCTCCACCAACTACTAAGTCATGTTTTGCTTGGGGATCAAATACTTATTTTACTCACTGAACTGCAACTCAATTTATAATATTTGTATCGTGTGTTTTTTCTGGATTTTTGGTTGATATTCTGTCTCTATCATATAAAATACTCCTATGATAAAATTTATAGACCCTTCATTTCTTTGTAATGCCACGCACACACGATCAGGATTCCACAATCTGCAGGGGAGCAAATCATTACCCCCCCCCCCCCCGTTGTATACTGGATTTTTTATTATTATAATTTTTTTTACTACTACTAAATGGCGGCGATCAGCAACTTATAATAGAACTGAGATTGGCTGCTGCACAATCTGACACTAACTGACATCACCAGTGACACTAATACTGTAATCAGTGATAATAATATGCACTGTCACTGTACTAATGACACTTGCTGGGAAGGGGTTAACATCTAGGGGCGATCAAAGGGTTAAATGTGTAATGTGTATTGCTTTTGCTAACTGGTCCCTCACTGACAGGAGACGCCCCTCTGTACAGAGCTCTGGGCTGTGATTGGACAGAGCTGATCAGCAGGACCCGGCTGCAAATCATTGGCCGGGACTTGCTGAAAGACTCCTGCTGTGTACAATCACAGCGGGGGCTGGGTGGGGGTCCCTAAGTTGTTAAAAGGGACAATAAATACGGGAGTTGGGGTTCTTGGTGTGTGGATCTGTATGTATAGTGTGTGTGATGGGGAAGGAATCCCTATGGCTGCCGCATCTGCTAGTATGTAGCGGGCTTATCACAATACACGGCTTGTGGGATGGTTGTGGACCCGTCATGTGTTCAGCACTGATGCTGATTTGCTCCTAAGCTCTGCTTCCTGAACTCCAATACACAGCCTGAGACATACAGACTAGAATAGAAGTCCTATATATCACACCAGCAATGTATATACACCAGACCTGGCTGAACGTCCACCAACACCAATGCCGGGGGTTATTATTACTGCCACCAACACCAATGCCGGGGGTTATTATTACTGACACCAACACCAATGCCGGGGGTTATTATTACCGACACCAATGCCGGGGGTTATTATTACCGACACCAACACCAATGCCAGGGGTTATTATTACCGACACCAATGCCGGGGGTTATTATTACCGACACCAACACCAATGCCAGGGGTTATTATTACTGACACCAACACCAATGCCGGGGGTTATTATTACTGACACCAACACCAATGCCAGGGGTTATTATTACCGACACCAATGCCGGGGGTTATTATTACTGACACCAATGCCGGGGGTTATTATTACTGACACCAATGCCGGGGGTTATTATTACTGACACCAATGCCGGGGGTTATTATTACTGCCACCAACACCAATGCCGGGGGTTATTATTACTGCCACCAACACCAATGCCGGGGGTTATTATTACTGACACCAACACCAATGCCGGGGGTTATTATTACCGACACCAATGCCGGGGGTTATTATTACTGACAACTACATGGGTATGTATATAGGTAGGTATATATAGGTAGGTGGGTGTATATAGGGGTAGGTATGTATATAGGGGTAGGTAGGTGTACTCACCCTCTACCCCTTGCACCTCTGGGCCTCCGTCTCCCGGTAGGTGGGTGGGTATATATGTATATAGGTATATAGGAGTAGGTGTATATAGGTAGGTATATTGGGGTAGGTGGGTGTATATAGGTAGGTATATAGGGGTAGGTAGGTGTATACAGGTAGGTAGGTGTACTCACCCTCTCCCCCTCGCACCTCTGGGCCTCCGTCTCTCGGTAGGTATATATAGGTAGGTATATGGGGGTAGATATGTATATAGGTAGGTAGGTGTACTCAACCTCTCCCCCTCGCACCTCTGGGCCTCCGTCTCCCGGTAGGTATATATAGGTGGGTGTATATAGGTAGGTATATAGGGGTAGGTAGGTCGGTACTCACCCTCTCCCCCTCACACCTCTGGGCCTCCGTCTCCCGGTAGGTATATATAGGTGGGTGTATATAGGGGTAGGTGGGGTGGGTAGGTGGCGTAGGTAGGTGTACTCACCCTCTCACCTCTGGGCCTCCGTCTCCCGGTAGGTATACAGGGGTGGGTAGTTATGTATAGGGGTAGGTGTATATAGGTAGGTATATAGGGGTAGGTAGGTCGGTACTCCCCCTCACACCTCTGGGCCTCCGTCTCCCGGTAGGTATATATATAGGTGGGTGTATATAGGGGTAGGTGGGTGTATGTAGGTAGGTACTCCCCTCTCCCCCTCGCACCTCTGGGCCTCCGTCTCTCGGTAGGTGGGTATATATATATATATAGGTAGGTATATAGGGGTAGGTATATAGGGGTGGGTTGGTAGGTAGGTGGGGTAGGTAGGTCGGTACTCCCCCTCTCCCCCTTGCACCTCTGGGCCTCCGTCTCCCGGTAGGTATATATAGGTGGGTGTATATAGGGGTAGGTGTATATAGGTAGGTGGGGTAGGTAGGTATATATAGGGGTAGGTACTCCCCCTCTCCCACCTCCGTCTCTCGGTAGGTGGGTATATATAGGTAGGTATATATAGGGGTAGGTAGGTGTACTCACCCTCTCCCCCTCGCACCTCTGGGCCTCCGTCTCCCGGTAGGTATATATAGGTGGGTGTATATAGGGGTAGGTAGGTGGGTGTATATAGGTAGGTGTATGTAGGTAGGTAGGTGGGTGGGGTAGGTAGGTACTCACCCTCTCCCCCTCGCACCTCTGGGCCTCCGTCTCGCGGTAGGTATATATAGGTAGGTAGGTATATATAGGTAGGTAGGTGGGGTAGGTAGGTACTCACCCTCTCGCACCTCTGGGCCTCCGTCTCGCGGTAGGTGTATATAGGTAGGTAGGTATATAGGGGTAGGTAGGTATATATAGGTAGGTAGGTGGGGTAGGTAGGTACTCACCCTCTCCCCCTCGCACCTCTGGGCCTCCGTCTCGCGGTAGGTATATATAGGTAGGTAGGTGGGGTAGGTAGGTATATAGGGGTAGGTAGGTATATATAGGTAGGTGGGGTAGGTAGGTACTCACCCTCTCCCCCTCGCACCTCTGGGCCTCCGTCTCGCGGTAGGTATATATAGGTAGGTATATAGGGGTAGGTAGGTATATATAGGTAGGTAGGTGGGGTAGGTAGGTACTCACCCTCTCCCCCTCGCACCTCTGGGCCTCCGTCTCGCGGTAGGTATATATAGGTAGGTAGGTATATATAGGTAGGTAGGTGGGGTAGGTAGGTACTCACCCTCTCGCACCTCTGGGCCTCCGTCTCGCGGTAGGTGTATATAGGTAGGTAGGTATATAGGGGTAGGTAGGTATATATAGGTAGGTAGGTGGGGTAGGTAGGTGGGGTAGGTAGGTACTCACCCTCTCCCCCTCGCACCTCTGGGCCTCCGTCTCGCGGTAGGTATATATAGGTAGGTAGGTGGGGTAGGTAGGTATATAGGGGTAGGTAGGTATATATAGGTAGGTAGGTGGGGTAGGTAGGTACTCACCCTCTCCCCCTCGCACCTCTGGGCCTCCGTCTCGCGGTAGGTGTATATAGGTAGGTAGGTATATAGGGGTAGGTATATATAGGTAGGTGGGGTAGGTAGGTATATAGGGGTAGGTAGGTATATATAGGTAGGTAGGTGGGGTAGGTAGGTACTCACCCTCTCCCCCTCGCACCTCTGGGCCTCCGTCTCGCGGTAGGTATATATAGGTAGGTAGGTATATAGGGGTAGGTAGGTATATATAGGTAGGTAGGTGGGGTAGGTAGGTATATAGGGGTAGGTAGGTAGGTGGGGTAGGTAGGTACTCACCCTCTCCCCCTCGCACCTCTGGGCCTCCGTCTCGCGGTAGGTATATATAGGTAGGTAGGTATATAGGGGTAGGTAGGTATATATAGGTAGGTAGGTGGGGTAGGTAGGTATATAGGGGTAGGTATATATAGGTAGGTGGGGTAGGTAGGTATATAGGGGTAGGTAGGTAGGTAGGTGGGGTAGGTAGGTACTCACCCTCTCCCCCTCGCACCTCTGGGCCTCCGTCTCGCGGACCTGCAGCCTCTCCTCCACACTCCGGTACTCTCCCAGCCGTTGCTCCAGCTGCCTCCTCCCGCTCTCGGATTGGACCATCAGGTCGGAGTGTCTCTTCTCCAGCCGGCTCCGGGCCACCTCCGTCCGCTGGACTTGTTCCTGTAGAGCGGAGAGATCCTCCAGGAGGGCGGCCTGCCGGGAGGAGACGCTCCAGTAATTGAAGGCCAGGAGGCCGATCACCGCCAGCAGCGCCACCAGGACGAAGGGGGGGAGGCGGCCCGTCCGCCTCGGGGCTCCGAACCCGACCATGTCCGGCCTACTGATCACCGATCTCCCCGCACACCGCGCCGCCTAACCTGCTGACCCGGGGGACGGGGCGGCGCTTCCACGGCAGGGGCGGGGCGCCCGGGTTCACAAAGCACCGATTGGCTCACGGGGTCGGGTGAACTCCGCCCCGAAGTTGAGTTGAGAAGCAGGAGGAAAAAAAAGAGCGAGTAGCAGCTATGCGCATGCGCGGCGCAGTTCCGCATTCGTTGTCATGGCCGCGCTGTCAGTCTCCCGGGGGCGTGGCTTACTGCACTGGTTTCCAGGAAGTGGTCGCTGAGCCCGGTCAGGGCAGGCGGAAGTAAGGCCGGAAGTTATTTCCACACGTCAAAATCTTCCTCATCTTCACCAGGCAGTGTCTGAATGTGAACTTAATGACAGGATATCACCACACACTTCTTCCAGCACCCCCTGCCAGTTAGGGTGCCCTCGTGTCCCGGATTGCCCAGGATTGTCCCTTATTTCAGATTTTTGTCCCGTGTCCCGGGCACCTTTATTCCGGGACAATACAGTGTCCCGGAATGAAAAAAAAACACACCGCCGGCACCAGCCCGACTCCGCCACCCTTATAATCATTATACACAAGTGAGTAACACATGACACACATCATATGCCTATTGCCTAACTGGTTGCTAGGCTAGGGCCGCCCGCCCTGCGTCTTGCAACCAGTGACGTCAGCTGACAACGGCCGTCATGTGGGCAGTCAGCACAGTGGGCACCCTACGGGCTACGGCTGAGCAGCGCACCTCCGAGAGACAGAGAGCAGCCGCCAGCCTGGCCCAGGCAGCCACACTTACTTACTTACTAGCCTGTGCCCAGTCAGCTCAGCTGTGCCCACTGCCCAGTCATTGCCAGTCCCGGGGCTGCCGACTACTCCAGCAGCCGCCAGCCAGTGCAGCAGCAGCACATTGCCAGCAGCGCAGCCCGACTCCGAGCTGCCCGACTTCGACCCCCCTCAGATCTGCTGCTGTCCCCCACCCCCCTCAGATCTGCTGCTGTCCCACACCCCCCTCAGATCTGCTGCTGTCCCCCACCCCCCTCAGTTCTGCTGCTGTCCCCCACCCCCCTCCATTCTGCTGCTGTCCCCCACCCCCCTCAGTTCTGCTGCTGTCCCCCACCCCCCTCAGATCTGCTGCTATCCCCCACCCCCCTCAGATCTGCTGCTGTCCCCCACCCCCTTCAGATCTGCTGCTGTCCCCCACCCCCCTTTAGATCTGCTGCTGTCCCCCACCCCCTTCAGATCTGCTGCTGTCCCCCACACTCCCCCTCAGTTCTGCTGCTGTCCCCCACCCCCCTCAGTTCTGCTGCTGTCCCCCACCCCCCTCAGATCTGCTGCTGTCCCCCACACTCCCCCTCAGTTCTGCTGCTGTCCCCCACCCCCCTAAGTTCTGCTGCTGTCTCCCACCCCCCTCAGATCTGCTGCTGTCCCCCACCCCCCTCAGTTCTGCTGCTGCCCCCCACCCCCCTCAGTTCTGCTGCTGTCCCCCACCCCCCTCAGTTCTGCTGCTGTCCCCCACCCCCCTCAGATCTGCTGCTGTCCCCCACCCCCCTCAGATCTGCTGCTGTGCCCCACTCCCCTCAGATCTGCTGCTGTCCCCCACCCCCTTCAGTTCTGCTGCTGTCCCCCACCCTCTTCAGTTCTGCTGCTGTCCCCCACCCCCCTCAGTTCTGCTGCTGTCCCCCACCGCCCTCCGTTCTGCTGCTTTCCCCCACCCCCCTCAGTTCTGCTGCTGGCCCCCCCCCCCACTCCCCCTCAGATCTGCTGCTGTCCCCCCCACTCCCCTTCAGATCTGCTGCTGTCCCCCCCACTCCCCCTCCGTTCTGCTGTCCCCCTTCGTTCATCCTCCGTGTCCCCCTCCATTCTGCTGTCCCCCTCCGTCCTGCTGTCCCCCTCCGTTCTTCCTCCGTGTCCCCGTCCGTTCTGCCGCTATCCCCCCCCTGTTCTTCCTCCGTGTCCACCTCAGTTCTGCTGCTGTCCCCCTCCATTCTGCTGTCCCCCTCCGTTCTTCCTCCGTGTCCCCCTTCGTTCTGCTGCTGTCCCCCTCCGTCCTGCTGTCCCCCTCCATTCTTCCTCCGTGTCCCCCTTCGTTCTTCTGCTGTCTAAGTGACTTCGTTAAAGCCGGTGCACATTGAATACCACCTGTCTAAACTGGTTACCACTGTTTGCTTTTTTCCCCCCAAAAAATTGGCAAAAAAAAGTATCAAAAACCATCTTTTTTTTGGGGGGGGGGGTGTCCCTGAATGGCAGTTTGGAAATGTGGTCACCCTACTGCCAGTACCTGAACCCCCCAGATGGTGACATCCTTTAAGGTGTCGCCCCTCCCCCTTTCTTTACTGATGACCTCTGCTGTTTGCTGTCAGGTTTTTTTTGCTTGTGCAAACTTTAACCCCCTCCTGCCTGCGGTATAGCCGAAAGATGGCGCGGGCTCACATTGCCGGGAGTGAGGGCTTCTATGGACGTCCTCCTGTGACCACGCTTCGGCACTAGGGTTGCAACATCATCCCTTTAATCCAGGACACATATTAATTACACGGGTTCTGTGGCTGATTAAGGTGGTAATTAAACTCACTTGGTGCCTTATCTGCATCAAATCAGCCTCAGAACCTGTGTAATTAATATGTGTCCTGGATTAAAGGGATGATGTGGCAACCCTAATCGGCACGGATCTGTGATCACCGTGTCCTTCAGATCACCGATATTGGTAAAGAGCCAATCACAGCAGCTCTTTACCATGTGACCAGGTGTGTCCAATGACAGCTGATCACAGTGTAAATAGGATGTTCCGGTTATTGGAGTTCCTCTCCTCTATACTGACAGCGAGGAGAGGAGAATCGATCACTGGAAAATCCACACAGGGGACATCTACACTGATAATCAGGGCAGCCCCAACAGTGCCCATCAGTGATGCCTGCTGTGCCACCTATCAGTGCCCATGAGTGCTGCCTGTCAGTGCTCATCAGTGATCCTTGTCGGTACCCATCAGTGATGCCTGTCAGTATTTGTTACGTTCTCTAATGCCGCGTACACACGATCCGAAATTCGGCCAGCAAAAGACCGATGAGAGCTTTTGGTCGGAAAATGTGACCGTGTGTATGCTCCATCGGACTTTTGCTGGCCGAATTCCAGCCAGCAAAAGATTGTGAGCGTGTTCTCAATTTTTCGGTCGGAAAAAGTTCAGATCGGAAATTCCGATCGTCTGTAGCAATTCCGACGCGCAAAATTCTTACGCATGCTCGGATAAAATTTGACGCATGCTCGGAAAACAATTCGACGCATGCTCGGAAGCATTGAACTTCATTTTCTCGGCTCGTCGTAGTGTTGTACGTCACCGCGTTCTTGACGGTCGAAGGCTCAGCGAACCTTTGTGTGACCGTGTGTATGCAAGCCAAGCTTGAGCGGAATCCTGTCGGAAAAACCATCCAAGATTTTTCTGCCAGAAAATCGGCTCGTGTGTACGGGGCATAACAGCCAAATTAGAAAGGAAATTCCAATACCTATAATTTAATAGTTAGTTATTGTTTCAGACTTTTGAATTTTCGGATTTTTGAATTTCCGAATTTGCAAATTTACAAATTCACAAATTTACGAATATTCTGAAAACGGGTTTTCGTTGGATCGATGTAAAAAAAAAAAGGGGGGGGGGGGGTTGACCTCTCCCCTGGGCCGGCATCAAGCCCCATTGTCTCTCTCTATCTTGTGTAAGTTATGGATATGGCTGTGCAGTGTTTCGCATAGCACTACAATACAGGGGGCAATGATAGACATGTGCACTGCCGAAAAATTCATTTGTTATGATCACAACTTGTAAATAAGAAAGAAAATCTGAAATTTCGAAAAGGATAACTAAATAACTAACTAATGATAACTATTAAATTATAGGTATTGGAATTTCCTTTCAAATGTGACTGTTAGTGAACGTATCGAATACAAATTTATCCGAAGTTACGAATTATCCGAAATAACTAATATTATAATAATAATAGTTATAACTAATATTATAATAATAATAAAAAGTTATTTATTATTATTAATTCGTTAAGTTCCATTTGTTTAGATGCGGTATTCGTTATTTCGGATAATTCGTAACTTCGGATAAATTCGTATTCGTTACGTTCACTAACAGCCAAATTTGAAAGGAAATTCCAATACCTGTAATTTAATAGTTAGTTATTATTTCAGACTTTCGAATTTTCAGATTTTTAAATTTCCGAATTTACAAATTCACAAATTTTTGAATTTACGAATATTTGGGAAAATTTGTTAAATGGTTTTCGTTAGATAGGATGTAAAAAAAAAAGGGGGGGGTCGGAGGGTCGGAGGAACCACCAGGAGGAGTACAGAATGAATGTGACCCCCCAGGAGAAGTACAGAATGAATGTGACCCCCAGGAGAAGTACAGAATGAATGTGACCCCCAGGAGAAGTACAGAATGAATGTGACCCCCAGGAGAAGTACAGAATGAATGTGATCCCCAGGAGGAGTACAGAATGAATGTGATCCACAGGAGGAGTACAGAATGAATGTGACCCCCAGGAGAAGTACAGAATGAATGTGAAACCCAGGAGGAGTACAGAATGAATGTGACCCCCCAGGAGATGTACAGAATGAATGGGACCCCCAGGAGAAGTACAGAATGAATGTGACCCCCAGGAGGAGTACAGAATGAATGTGACCCACAGGAGAAGTACAGAATGAATGTGATCCACAGGAGAAGTACAGAATGAATGTGATCCCCAGGAGAAGTACAGAATGAATGTGACCCCCCAGGAGATGTACAGAATAAATGGGACACCCAGGAGAAGTACAGAATGAATGTGACTCCCAGGAGGAATACAGAATGAATGTGACCCCCAGGAGGAGTATAGAATAAATGTGACCCCCAGGAGGAGTACAGAATGAATGTGACCCCCAGGAGAAGTACAGAATGAATGTGACCCCCAGGAGGAGTACAGAATGAATGTGACCCCCCAGGAGGAGTACAGAATGAATGTGACCCCCCAGGAGAAGTACAGAATGAATGTGACCCCCAGGAGAAGTACAGAATGAATGTGACCCCCAGGAGGAGTACAGAATGAATGTGACCCCCAGGAGAAGTACAGAATGAATGTGACCCCCAGGAGAAGTACAGAATGAATGTGACCCCCCAGGAGAAGTACAGAATGAATGTGACCCCCCAGGAGAAGTACAGAATGAATGTGATCCCCAGGAGGAGTACAGAATGAATGTGACCCCCAGGAGAAGTACAGAATGAATGTGATACACAGGAGGAGTACAGAATGAATGTGACCCACAGGAGGAGTACAGGATGAATGTGATCCCCAGGAGGAGTACAGAATGAATGTGACCCTCAGGAGAAGTACAGAATGAATGTGATCCCCAGGAGGAGTACAGAATGAATGTGATCCCCCAGGAGAAGTACAGAATGAATGTGACCCACAGGAGAAGTACAGAATGAATGTGACCCACAGGAGAAGTACAGAATGAATGTGATCCACAGGAGAAGTACAGAATGAATGTGACCCACAGGAGGAGTACAGAATGAATGTGACCCACAGGAGAAGTACAGAATGAATGTGATCCACAGGAGAAGTACAGAATGAATGTGACCCCCAGGAGGAGTACAGAATGAATGTGACCCCCCAGGAGAAGTACAGAATGAATGTGACCCCCCAGGAGGAGTACAGAATGAATGTGATCCCCAGGAGGAGTACAGAATGAATGTGACCCACAGGAGAAGTACAGAATGAATGTGACCCCCAGGAGAAGTACAGAATGAATGTGACCCCCAGGAGGAGTACAGAATGAATGTGATCCCCAGGAGGAGTACAGAATGAATGTGACCCCCAGGAGGAGTACAGAATGAATGTGATCCCCAGGAGGAGTACAGAATGAATGTGATCCCCAGGAGGAGTACAGAATGAATGTGACCCACAGGAGGAGTACAGAATGAATGTGACCCCCCAGGAGGAGTACAGAATGAATGTGACCCCCAAGAGAAGTACAGAATGAATGTGACCCCCAGGAGAAGTACAGAATGAATGTGACCCCCAAGAGAAGTACAGAATGAATGTGACCCCCAGGAGAAGTACAGAATGAATGTGACCCCCAGGAGGAGTACAGAATGAATGTGACCCCCAGGAGAAGTACAGAATGAATGGGACCCCCCAGGAGAAGTACAGAATGAATGTGATCCCCAGGAGGAGTACAGAATGAATGTGACCCCCAGGAGAAGTACAGAATGAATGTGATCCCCAGGAGGAGTACAGAATGAATGTGATCCACAGGAGGAGTACAGAATGAATGTGACCCCCAGGAGAAGTACAGAATGAATGTGAAACCCAGGAGGAGTACAGAATGAATGTGACCCCCCAGGAGATGTACAGAATGAATGGGACCCCCAGGAGAAGTACAGAATGAATGTGACCCCCAGGAGGAGTACAGAATGAATGTGACCCACAGGAGAAGTACAGAATGAATGTGATCCACAGGAGAAGTACAGAATGAATGTGATCCCCAGGAGAAGTACAGAATGAATGTAACCCCCCAGGAGAAGTACAGAATGAATGTGACCCCCAGGAGAAGTACAGAATGAATGTGACCCCCAGGAGGAGTACAGAATGAATGTGACCCCCAGGAGAAGTACAGAATGAATGTGACCCCCAGGAGAAGTACAGAATGAATGTGACTCCCAGGAGAAGTACAGAATGAATGTGACTCCCAGGAGATGTACAGAATGAATGTGACTCCCAGGAGAAGTACAGAATGAATGTGACCCCCAGGAGAAGTACAGAATGAATGTGACCCCCAGGAGAAGTACAGAATGAATGTGACTCCCAGGAGAAGTACAGAATGAATGTGACCCCCAGGAGAAGTACAGAATGAATGTGACTCCCAGGAGAAGTACAGAATAAATGGGACACCCAGGAGAAGTACAGAATGAATGTGACTCCCAGGAGATGTACAGAATAAATGGGACACCCAGGAGAAGTACAGAATGAATGTGACTCCCAGGAAGAATACAGAATGAATGTGACCCCCAGGAGGAGTACAGAATAAATGTGACCCCCAGGAGGAGTACAGAATGAATGTGACCCCCAGGAGAAGTACAGAATGAATGTGACCCCCAGGAGGAGTACAGAATGAATGTGACCCCACAGGAGGAGTACAGAATGAATGTGACCCCCCAGGAGAAGTACAGAATGAATGTGACCCCCAGGAGAAGTACAGAATGAATGTGACCCCCAGGAGGAGTACAGAATGAATGTGACCCCCAGGAGAAGTACAGAATGAATGTGACCCCCAGGAGAAGTACAGAATGAATGTGACCCCCCAGGAGAAGTACAGAATGAATGTGACTCCCCAGGAGAAGTACAGAATGAATGTGATCCCCAGGAGGAGTACAGAATGAATGTGACCCTCAGGAGAAGTACAGAATGAATGTGACCCCCAGGAGGAGTACAGAATGAATGTGATCCCCCAGGAGAAGTACAGAATGAATGTGACCCCCAGGAGGAGTACAGAATGAATGTGACCCCCAGGAGAAGTACAGAATGAATGTGACCCACAGGAGAAGTACAGAATGAATGTGATCCACAGGAGAAGTACAGAAGGAATGTGACCCACAGGAGGAGTACAGAATGAATGTGACCCACAGGAGAAGTACAGAATGAATGTGATCCACAGGAGAAGTACAGAATGAATGTGACCCCCAGGAGGAGTACAGAATGAATGTGATCCCCAGGAGGAGTACAGAATGAATGTGACCCCCAGGAGAAGTACAGAATGAATGTGATCCCCAGGAGGAGTACAGAATGAATGTGACCCCCCAGGAGAAGTACAGAATGAATGTGACCCCCCAGGAGGAGTACAGAATGAATGTGACCCACAGGAGAAGTACAGAATGAATGTGACCCCCAGGAGAAGTACAGAATGAATGTGACCCCCAGGAGGAGTACAGAATGAATGTGATCCCCAGGAGGAGTACAGAATGAATGTGACCCCCAGGAGGAGTACAGAATGAATGTGATCCCCAGGAGGAGTACAGAATGAATGTGATCCCCAGGAGGAGTACAGAATGAATGTGACCCACAGGAGGAGTACAGAATGAATGTGACCCCCAAGAGAAGTACAGAATGAATGTGACCCCCAGGAGAAGTACAGAATGAATGTGACCCCCCAGGAGAAGTACAGAATGAATGTGATCCCCAGGAGGAGTACAGAATGAATGTGACCCCCAGGAGAAGTACAGAATGAATGTGACCCCCAGGAGAAGTACAGAATGAATGTGACCCCCAGGAGAAGTACAGAATGAATGTGACCCCCCAGGAGAAGTACAGAATGAATGTGATCCCTAGGAGAAGTACAGAATGAATGTGACCCCCCAGGAGAAGTACAGAATGAATGTGACCCCCAGGAGAAGTACAGAATTAATGTGACCCCCAGGAGAAGTACAGAATGAATGTGACCCCAGGAGAAGTACAGAATGAATGTGATCCCCAGGAGAAGTACAGAATGAATGTGACCCCCAGGAGAAGTACAGAATGAATGTGACCCCCAGGAGAAGTACAGAATGAATGTGACCCCCAGGAGAAGTACAGAATGAATGTGACCCCCAGGAGGAGTACAGAATGAATGTGATCCCCAGGAGGAGTACAGAATGAATGTGACCCCCAGGAGGAGTACAGAATGAATGTGATCCCCAGGAGGAGTACAGAATGAATGTGATCCCCAGGAGGAGTACAGAATGAATGTGACCCACAGGAGGAGTACAGAATGAATGTGACCCCCAAGAGAAGTACAGAATGAATGTGACCCCCAGGAGAAGTACAGAATGAATGTGACCCCCCAGGAGAAGTACAGAATGAATGTGATCCCCAGGAGGAGTACAGAATGAATGTGACCCCCAGGAGAAGTACAGAATGAATGTGACCCCCAGGAGAAGTACAGAATGAATGTGACCCCCAGGAGAAGTACAGAATGAATGTGACCCCCCAGGAGAAGTACAGAATGAATGTGATCCCCAGGAGAAGTACAGAATGAATGTGACCCCCCAGGAGAAGTACAGAATGAATGTGACCCCCAGGAGAAGTACAGAATTAATGTGACCCCCAGGAGAAGTACAGAATGAATGTGACCCCCAGGAGAAGTACAGAATGAATGTGATCCCCAGGAGAAGTACAGAATGAATGTGACCCCCAGGAGAAGTACAGAATGAATGTGACCCCCAGGAGAAGTACAGAATGAATGTGACCCCCAGGAGAAGTACAGAATGAATGTGACCCCCAGGAGAAGTACAGAATGAATGTGACCCCCAGGAGAAGTACAGAATGAATGTGACCCCCAGGAGAAGTACAGAATGAATGTGATCCCCAGGAGGAGTACAGAATGAATGTGACCCCCAGGAGAAGTACAGAATGAATGTGACCCCCAGGAGGAGTACAGAATGAATGTGACCCCCAGGAGAAGTACAGAATGAATGTGATCCCCAGGAGAAGTACAGAATGAATGTGACCCCCAGGAGAAGTACAGAATGAATGTGACCCCCCAGGAGAAGTACAGAATGAATGTGACCCCCAGGAGAAGTACAGAATTAATGTGACCCCCAGGAGAAGTACAGAATGAATGTGACCCCCAGGAGAAGTACAGAATGAATGTGACCCCAGGAGAAGTACAGAATGAATGTGACCCCAGGAGAAGTACAGAATGAATGTGATCCCCAGGAGAAGTACAGAATGAATGTGACCCCCCAGGAGAAGTACAGAATGAATGTGACCCCCAGGAAGAAGTACAGAATGAATGTGATCCCCCAGGAGAAGTACAGAATGAATGTGACCCCCAGGAGAAGTACAGAATGAATGTGACCCCCAGGAGAAGTACAGAATGAATGTGACCCCCAGGAGGAAGTACAGAATGAATGTGACCCCCAGGAGGAGTACAGAATGAATGTGACCCCCCAGGAGAAGTACAGAATGAATGTGACCCCCCAGGAGGAGTACAGAATGAATGTGACCCCCAGGAGAAGTACAGAATGAAATGTGACCCCCAGGAGAAGTACAGAATGAATGTGACCCCCCATGAAGGAGAAGAACAGAATGAATGTGACCCCCCAGGAGAAGTGCAGAATGAATACAGAATGAATGTGACCCCCAGGAGGAGATGAATGTGACCAGGAGTAGTACATGAATGTGATCCCCAGGAGAAGAACAGAATGAATGTGACCCCCCAGGAGAAGTGCAGAATGAATGTGACCCCCAGGAGAAGTACAGAATGAATGTGACCCCCAGGAGGAGTACACAATGAATGTGACCCCCAGGAGAAGTACAGAATGAATGTGACCCCCAGGAGGAGTACAGAATGAATGTGACCCCCAGGAGAAGTACAGAATGAATGTGACCCCCAGGAGTAGTACAGAATGAATGTGACCCCCAGGAGAAGTACAGAATGAATGTGACCCCCCAGGAGAAGTACAGAATGAATGTGACCCCCAGGAAAAGTACAGAATGAATGTGATCCCCAGGAGAAGTACAGAATGAATGTGACCCCCAGGAGAAGTACAGAATGAATGTGACCCCCCAGGAGAAGTACAGAATGAATGTGACCCCCAGGAAAAGTACAGAATGAATGTGACCCCCCAGGAGAAGTACAGAATGAATGTGACCCCCAGGAGAAGTACAGAATGAATGTGACCCCCCAGGAGAAGTACAGAATGAATGTGACCCCCCAGGAGAAGTACAGAATGAATGTGACCCCCAGGAGAAGTACAGAATGAATGTGACCCCCAGGAGAAGTACAGAATGAATGTGACCCCCAGGAAAAGTACAGAATGAATGTGACCCCCCAGGAGAAGTACAGAATGAATGTGACCCCCCAGGAGAAGTACAGAATGAATGTGACCCCCAGGAGAAGTACAGAATGAATGTGACCCCCAGGAGAAGTACAGAATGAATGTGACCCCCCAGGAGAAGTACAGAATGAATGTGACCCCCAGGAAAAGTACAGAATGAATGTGATCCCCAGGAGAAGTACAGAATGAATGTGACCCCCAGGAGAAGTACAGAATGAATGTGACCCCCCAGGAGAAGTACAGAATGAATGTGACCCCCAGGAAAAGTACAGAATGAATGTGACCCCCCAGGAGAAGTACAGAATGAATGTGACCCCCAGGAGAAGTACAGAATGAATGTGACCCCCCAGGAGAAGTACAGAATGAATGTGACCCCCCAGGAGAAGTACAGAATGAATGTGACCCCCAGGAGAAGTACAGAATGAATGTGACCCCCAGGAGAAGTACAGAATGAATGTGACCCCCCAGGAGAAGTACAGAATGAATGTGACCCCCAGGAAAAGTACAGAATGAATGTGACCCCCCAGGAGAAGTACAGAATGAATGTGACCCCCCAGGAGAAGTACAGAATGAATGTGATCCCCAGGAGGAGTACAGAATGAATGTGACCCCCCAGGAGAAGTACAGAATGAATGTGACCCCCAGGAGAAGTACAGAATGAATGTGACCCCCAGGAGGAGTAGAGAATGAATGTGACCCCCAGGAGAAGTACAGAATGAATGTGACCCCCCAGGAGAAGTACAGAATGAATGTGACCCCCAGGAAAAGTACAGAATGAATGTGACCCCCCAGGAGAAGTACAGAATGAATGTGACCCCCCAGGAGAAGTACAGAATGAATGTGATCCCCAGGAGGAGTACAAAATGAATGTGACCCCCCAGGAGAAGTACAGAATGAATGTGACCCCCAGGAGAAGTACAGAATGAATGTGACCCCCAGGAGGAGTAGAGAATGAATGTGACCCCCAGGAGAAGTACAGAATGAATGTGACCCCCAGGAGGAGTACAGAATGAATGTGACCCTCAGGAGAAGTACAGAATGAATGTGATCCCCAGGAGGAGTACAGAATGAATGTGATCCCCCAGGAGAAGTACAGAATGAATGTGACCCACAGGAGAAGTACAGAATGAATGTGACCCACAGGAGAAGTACAGAATGAATGTGATCCACAGGAGAAGTACAGAATGAATGTGATCCACAGGAGGAGTACAGAATGAATGTGACCCACAGGAGAAGTACAGAATGAATGTGACCCCCAGGAGGAGTACAGAATGAATGTGATCCCCAGGAGGAGTACAGAATGAATGTGACCCCCAGGAGAAGTACAGAATGAATGTGATCCCCAGGAGGAGTACAGAATGAATGTGAGCCCCAAGGAGAAGTACAGAATGAATGTGACCCCCCAGGAGGAGTACAGAATGAATGTGACCCACAGGAGAAGTACAGAATGAATGTGACCCCCAGGAGAAGTACAGAATGAATGTGATCCCCAGGAGGAGTACAGAATGAATGTGAGCCCCAAGGAGAAGTACAGAATGAATGTGACCCCCCAGGAGGAGTACAGAATGAATGTGACCCACAGGAGAAGTACAGAATGAATGTGACCCCCAGGAGAAGTACAGAATGAATGTGACCCCCAGGAGGAGTACAGAATGAATGTGATCCCCAGGAGAAGAACAGAATGAATGTGACCCCCCAGGAGAAGTACAGAATGAATGTGACCTCCAGGAGAAGTACACAATGAATGTGACCCCCAGGAGAAGTACAGAATGAATGTGACCCCCAGGAGGAGTACAGAATGAATGTGACCCCCAGGAGAAGTACAGAATGAATGTGACCCCCAGGAGAAGTACAGAATGAATGTGACCCCCAGGAGAAGTACAGAATGAATGTGACCCCCAGGAGAAGTACAGAATGAATGTGACCCCCCAGGAGAAGTACAGAATGAATGTGACCCCCAGGAAAAGTACAGAATGAATGTGATCCCCAGGAGAAGTACAGAATGAATGTGACCCCCAGGAGAAGTACAGAATGAATGTGACCCCCAGGAGAAGTACAGAATGAATGTGACCCCCCAGGAGAAGTACAGAATGAATGTGACCCCCAGGAAAAGTACAGAATGAATGTGACCCCCAGGAAAAGTACAGAATGAATGTGACCCCCCAGGAGAAGTACAGAATGAATGTGACCCCCAGGAGAAGTACAGAATGAATGTGACCCCCCAGGAGAAGTACAGAATAAATGTGACCCCCCAGGAGAAGTACAGAATGAATGTGACCCCCAGGAGAAGTACAGAATGAATGTGACCCCCAGGAGAAGTACAGAATGAATGTGACCCCCCAGGAGAAGTACAGAATGAATGTGACCCCCAGGAAAAGTACAGAATGAATGTGATCCCCAGGAGCAGTACAGAATGAATGTGACCCCCAGGAGAAGTACAGAATGAATGTGACCCCCCAGGAGAAGTACAGAATGAATGTGACCCCCAGGAAAAGTACAGAATGAATGTGACCCCCCAGGAGAAGTACAGAATGAATGTGACCCCCAGGAGAAGTACAGAATGAATGTGACCCCCCAGGAGAAGTACAGAATGAATGTGACCCCCCAGGAGAAGTACAGAATGAATGTGACCCCCAGGAGAAGTACAGAATGAATGTGACCCCCAGGAGAAGTACAGAATGAATGCGACCCCCAGGAGGAGTACAGAATGAATGTGACCCCCCAGGAGAAGTACAGAATGAATGTGACCCCCAGGAGAAGTACAGAATGAATGTGATCCCCAGGAGAAGTACAGAATGAATGTGACCCCCAGGAGAAGTACAGAATGAATGTGATCCCCAGGAGAAGTACAGAATGAATGTGACCCCCCAGGAGAAGTACAGAATGAATGTGACCCCCCAGGAGAAGTACAGAATGAATGTGACCCCCAGGAGAAGTACAGAATGAATGTGACCCCCAGGAGGAGTAGAGAATGAATGTGACCCCCAGGAGAAGTACAGAATGAATGTGACCCCCAGGAGGAGTACAGAATGAATGTGACCCCCAGGAGGAGTACAGAATGAATGTGACCCCCAGGAGAAGTACAGAATGAATAAGACCCCCAGTAGGAGTACAGAATGAATGTGACCCCCAGGAGGAGTACAGAATGAATGTGATCCCCAGGAGAAGTACAGAATAAATGTGACCCCCCAGGAGAAGTACAGAATGAATGTGACCCCCAGGAGGAGTACAGAATGAATGTGATCCCCAGGAGGAGTACAGAATGAATGTGACCCCCCAGGAGAAGTACAGAATGAATGTGACCCCCCAGGAGAAGTACAGAAAGAATGTGATCCCCAGGAGGAGTACAGAATGAATGTGACCCCCCAGGAGAAGTACAGAATGAATGTGACCCCCAGGAGAAGTACAGAATGAATGTGACCCCCAGGAGGAGTAGAGAATGAATGTGACCCCCAGGAGAAGTACAGAATGAATGTGACCCCCAGGAGGAGTAAAGAATGAATGTGACCCCCAGGAGGAGTACAGAATGAATGTGACCCCCAGGAGAAGTATAGAATGAATAAGACCCCCAGTAGGAGTACAGAATGAATGTGACCCCCAGGAGGAGTACAGAATGAATGTGATCCCCAGGAGGAGTACAGAATGAATGTGACCCCCCAGGAGAAGTACAGAATGAATGTGACCCCCAGGAGAAGTACAGAATGAATGTGACCCCCAGGAGGAGTACAGAATGAATGTGATCCCCAGGAGGAGTACAGAATGAATGTGACCCCCCAGGAGAAGTACAGAATGAATGTGACCCCCCAGGAGAAGTACAGAATGAATGTGATCCCCAGGAGGAGTACAGAATGAATGTGACCCCCAGGAGAAGTACAGAATGAATGTGACCCCCAGGAGAAGTACAGAATGAATGTGACCCCCAGGAGGAGTACAGAATGAATGTGACCCCCAGGAGAAGTACAGAATGAATGTGACCCCCAGGAGGAGTACAGAATGAATGTGACCCCCAGGAGGAGTACAGAATGAATGTGACCCCCAGGAGAAGTACAGAATGAATGTGATCCCCAGGAGAAGTACAGAATGAATGTGACCCCCAGGAGAAGTACAGAATGAATGTGACCCCCAAGAGAAGTACAGAATGAATGTGACCCCCAGGAGAAGTACAGAATGAATGTGACCCCCAGGAGGAGTACAGAATGAATGTGACCCCCAGGAGAAGTACAGAATGAATGGGACCCCCCAGGAGAAGTACAGAATGAATGTGATCCCCAGGAGGAGTACAGAATGAATGTGACCCCCAGGAGAAGTACAGAATGAATGTGATCCCCAGGAGGAGTACAGAATGAATGTGATCCACAGGAGGAGTACAGAATGAATGTGACCCCCAGGAGAAGTACAGAATGAATGTGAACCCAGGAGGAGTACAGAATGAATGTGACCCCCCAGGAGATGTACAGAATGAATGGGACCCCCAGGAGAAGTACAGAATTTTTGTGACCCCCAGGAGGAGTACAGAATGAATGTGACCCACAGGAGAAGTACAGAATGAATGTGATCCACAGGAGAAGTACAGAATGAATGTGATCCCCAGGAGAAGTACAGAATGAATGTAACCCCCCAGGAGAAGTACAGAATGAATGTGACCCCCAGGAGAAGTACAGAATGAATGTGACCCCCAGGGGGAGTACAGAATGAATGTGACCCCCAGGAGAAGTACAGAATGAATGTGACCCCCAGGAGAAGTACAGAATGAATGTGACTCCCAGGAGAAGTACAGAATGAATGTGACTCCCAGGAGATGTACAGAATGAATGTGACTCCCAGGAGAAGTACAGAATGAATGTGACCCCCAGGAGAAGTACAGAATGAATGTGACCCCCAGGAGAAGTACAGAATGAATGTGACTCCCAGGAGAAGTACAGAATGAATGTGACCCCCAGGAGAAGTACAGAATGAATGTGACTCCCAGGAGAAGTACAGAATAAATGGGACACCCAGGAGAAGTACAGAATGAATGTGACTCCCAGGAGATGTACAGAATAAATGGGACACCCAGGAGAAGTACAGAATGAATGTGACTCCCAGGAAGAATACAGAATGAATGTGACCCCCAGGAGGAGTACAGAATAAATGTGACCCCCAGGAGGAGTACAGAATGAATGTGACCCCCAGGAGATGTACAGAATAAATGGGACACCAGGAGAAGTACAGAATGAATGTGACTCCCAGGAAGAATACAGAATGAATGTGACCCCCAGGAGGAGTACAGAATAAATGTGACCCCCAGGAGGAGTACAGAATGAATGTGACCCCCCAGGAGAAGTACAGAATGAATGTGACCCCCAGGAGGAGTACAGAATGAATGTGACCCCCCAGGAGGAGTACAGAATGAATGTGACCCCCAGGAGAAGTACAGAATGAATGTGACCCCCAGGAGAAGTACAGAATGAATGTGACCCCCAGGAGGAGTACAGAATGAATGTGACCCCCAGGAGAAGTACAGAATGAATGTGACCCCCAGGAGAAGTACAGAATGAATGTGACCCCCAGGAGAAGTACAGAATGAATGTGACTCCCCAGGAGAAGTACAGAATGAATGTGATCCCCAGGAGGAGTACAGAATGAATGTGACCCTCAGGAGAAGTACAGAATGAATGTGACCCCCAGGAGGAGTACAGAATGAATGTGATCCCCCAGGAGAAGTACAGAATGAATGTGACCCCCAGGAGGAGTACAGAATGAATGTGACCCCCAGGAGAAGTACAGAATGAATGTGACCCCACAGGAGAAGTACAGAATGAATGTGATCCACAGGAGAAGTACAGAAGGAATGTGACCCCCAGGAGGAGTACAGAATGAATGTGATCCCCAGGAGGAGTACAGAATGAATGTGACCCCCAGGAGAAGTACAGAATGAATGTGATCCCCAGGAGGAGTACAGAATGAATGTGACCCCCCAGGAGAAGTACAGAATGAATGTGACCCCCCAGGAGGAGTACAGAATGAATGTGACCCACAGGAGAAGTACAGAATGAATGTGACCCCCAGGAGAAGTACAGAGAATGTGACCAGGAGGAGTACAGAAAGTACAGAATGAATGTGATCCCCAGGAGGAGTACAGAATGAATGTGACCCACAGGAGGACAGAATGAATGTGATCCCCAGGAGGAGTACAGAATGAATGTGATCCCCAGGAGGAGTACAGAATGAATGTGACCCACAGGAGGAGTACAGAATGAATGTGACCCCCAAGAGAAGTACAGAATGAATGTGACCCCCAGGAGAAGTACAGAATGAATGTGACCCCCCAGTAGAAGTACAGAATGAATGTGATCCCCAGGAGGAGTACAGAATGAATGTGACCCCCAGGAGAAGTACAGAATGAATGTGACCCCCAGGAGAAGTACAGAATGAATGTGACCCCCAGGAGAAGTACAGAATGAATGTGACCCCCCAGGAGAAGTACAGAATGAATGTGATCCCCAGGAGAAGTACAGAATGAATGTGACCCCCAGGAGAAGTACAGAATGAATGTGACCCCCAGGAGAAGTACAGAATGAATGTGACCCCCAGGAGAAGTACAGAATGAATGTGACCCCCAGGAGAAGTACAGAATGAATGTGATCCCCAGGAGAAGTACAGAATGAATGTGACCCCCAGGAGAAGTACAGAATGAATGTGACCCCCAGGAGAAGTACAGAATGAATGTGACCCCCAGGAGAAGTACAGAATGAATGTGACCCCCCAGGAGAAGTACAGAATGAAGGTGACCCCCAGGAGAAGTACAGAATGAATGTGACCCCCCAGGAGAAGTACAGAATGAATGTGATCCCCAGGAGGAGTACAGAATGAATGTGACCCCCAGGAGAAGTACAGAATGAATGTGACCCCCAGGAGGAGTACAGAATGAATGTGACCCCAGGAGAAGTACAGAATGAATGTGACCCACAGGAGAAGTACAGAATGAATGTGACCCACAGGAGAAGTACAGAATGAATGTGACCCACAGGAGAAGTACAGAATGAATGTGATCCCCCAGGAGAAGTACAGAATGAATGTGACCCACAGGAGAAGTACAGAATGAATGTGATCCCCCAGGAGAAGTACAGAATGAATGTGACCCACAGGAGAAGTACAGAATGAATGTGACCCACAGGAGAAGTACAGAATGAATGTGATCCACAGGAGAAGTACAGAATGAATGTGACCCCCAGGAGGAGTACAGAATGAATGTGATCCCCAGGAGGAGTACAGAATGAATGTGACCCCCAGGAGGAGTACAGAATGAATGTGATCCCCAGGAGGAGTACAGAATGAATGTGACCCCCCAGGAGGGAGTACAGAATGAATGTGACCCCCCAGGAGGAGTACAGAATGAATGTGACCCACAGGAGAAGTACAGAATGAATGTGACCCCCAGGAGAAGTACAGAATGAATGTGACCCCCAGGAGGAAGTACAGAATGAATGTGATCCCCAGGAGAAGTACAGAATGAATGTGACCCCCAGGAGAAGTACAGAATGAATGTGATCCCCAGGAGGAGTACAAAATGAATGTGATCCCCAGGAGGAGTACAGAATGAATGTGACCCCCAGGAGGAGTACAGAATGAATGTGACCCCCAAGGAGAAGTACAGAATGAATGTGACCCCCAGGAGAAGTACAGAATGAATGTGACCCCCAGGAGAAGTACAGAATGAATGTGATCCCCAGGAGGAGTACAGAATGAATGTGACCCCCAGGAGAAGTACAGAATGAATGTGACCCCCAGGAGAAGTACAGAATGAATGTGACCCCAGGAGAAGTACAGAATGAATGTGACCCCCCAGGAGAAGTACAGAATGAATGTGATCCCCCAGGAGAAGTACAGAATGAATGTGACCCCCCAGGAGAAGTACAGAATGAATGTGACCCCCAGGAGAAGTACAGAATTAATGTGACCCCCAGGAGAAGTACAGAATGAATGTGACCCCCAGGAGAAGTACAGAATGAATGTGATCCCCAGGAGAAGTACAGAATGAATGTGACCCCCAGGAGAAGTACAGAATGAATGTGACCCCCAGGAGAAGTACAGAATGAATGTGACCCCCAGGAGAAGTACAGAATGAATGTGACCCCCCAGGAGAAGTACAGAATGAATGTGACCCCCAGGAGAAGTACAGAATGAATGTGACCCCCAGGAGAAGTACAGAATGAATGTGATCCCCAGGAGGAGTACAGAATGAATGTGACCCCCAGAAGAAGTACAGAATGAAATATGACGCCCCAGGAGAGTACAGAATGAATGTGACCCCCAGGAGAAGTACAGAATGAATGTGATCCCCCAGGAGAAGTACAGAATGAATGTGACCCCCAGGAGAAGTACAGAATGAATGTGACCCCCCAGGAGAAGTACAGAATGAATGTGACCCCCAGGAGAAGTACAGAATTAATGTGACCCCCAGGAGAAGTACAGAATGAATGTGACCCCCAGGAGAAGTACAGAATGAATGTGATCCCCAGGAGAAGTACAGAATCAATGTGACCCCAGGAGAAGTACAGAATGAATGTGATCCCCAGGAGAAGTACAGAATGAATGTGACCCCCCAGGAGAAGTACAGAATGAATGTGACCCCCAGGAGAAGTACAGAATGAATGTGACCCCCAGGAGGAGTACAGAATAAATGTCACCCCCAGGAGGAGTACAGAATGAATGTGACCCCCCAGGAGAAGTACAGAATGAATGTGACCCCCAGGAGGAGTACAGAATGAATGTGACCCCCAGGAGAAGTACAGAATGAATGTGACCCCCAGGAGAAGTACAGAATGAATGTGACCCCCCAGGAGAAGTACAGAATGAATGTGACCCCCAGGAGAAGTACAGAATGAATGTGATCCCCAGGAGAAGTACAGAATGAATGTGACCCCCCAGGAGAAGTACAGAATGAATGTGACCCCCAGGAGAAGTACAGAATGAATGTGACCCCCAGGAGGAGTACACAATGAATGTGACCCCCAGGAGAAGTACAGAATGAATGTGACCCCCAGGAGGAGTACAGAATGAATGTGACCCCCAGGAGAAGTACAGAATGAATGTGACCCCCAGGAGAAGTACAGAATGAATGTGACCCCCAGGAGAAGTACAGAATGAATGTGACCCCCCAGGAGAAGTACAGAATGAATGTGACCCCCAGGAAAAGTACAGAATGAATGTGATCCCCCAGGAGAAGTACAGAATGAATGTGACCCCCAGGAGAAGTACAGAATGAATGTGACCCCCCAGGAGAAGTACAGAATGAATGTGACCCCCAGGAAAAGTACAGAATGAATGTGACCCCCCAGGAGAAGTACAGAATGAATGTGACCCCCAGGAGAAGTACAGAATGAATGTGACCCCCCAGGAGAAGTACAGAATGAATGTGACCCCCCAGGAGAAGTACAGAATGAATGTGACCCCCAGGAGAAGTACAGAATGAATGTGACCCCCAGGAGAAGTACAGAATGAATGTGACCCCCAGGAGAAGTACAGAATGAATGTGACCCCCCAGGAGAAGTACAGAATGAATTTGACCCCCCAGGAGAAGTACAGAATGAATGTGACCCCCAGGAGAAGTACAGAATGAATGTGACCCCCAGGAGAAGTACAGAATGAATGTGACCCCCCAGGAGAAGTACAGAATGAATGTGACCCCCAGGAAAAGTACAGAATGAATGTGACCCCCAGGAGAAGTACAGAATGAATGTGACCCCCAGGAGAAGTACAGAATGAATGTGACCCCCCAGGAGAAGTACAGAATGAATGTGACCCCCAGGAGAAGTACAGAATGAATGTGACCCCCCAGGAGAAGTACAGAATGAATGTGACCCCCAGGAGAAGTACAGAATGAATGTGACCCCCCAGGAGAAGTACAGAATGAATGTGACCCCCCAGGAGAAGTACAGAATGAATGTGACCCCCAGGAGAAGTACAGAATGAATGTGACCCCCAGGAGAAGTACAGAATGAATGTGACCCCCAGGAGAAGTACAGAATGAATGTGACCCCCAGGAGAAGTACAGAATGAATGTGACCCCCAGGAGAAGTACAGAATGAATGTGACCCCCCAGGAGAAGTACAGAATGAATGTGATCCCCAGGAGGAGTACAGAATGAATGTGACCCCCCAGGAGAAGTACAGAATGAATGTGACCCCCAGGAGAAGTACAGAATGAATGTGACCCCCAGGAGGAGTACAGAATGAATGTGACCCCCAGGAGAAGTACAGAATGAATGTGACCCCCCAGGAGAAGTACAGAATGAATGTGACCCCCAGGAGAAGTACAGAATGAATGTGACCCCCAGGAGAAGTACAGAATGAATGTGACCCCCCAGGAGAAGTACAGAATGAATGTGATCCCCCAGGAGGAAGTACAGAATGAATGTGACCCCCAGGAGAAGTACAGAATGAATGTGACCCCCAGGAGAAGTACAGAATGAATGTGACCCCCAGGAGAAGTACAGAATGAATGTGACCCCCAGGAGAAGTACAGAATGAATGTGACCCCCAGGAGGAGTACAGAATGAATGTGACCCCCAGGAGAAGTACAGAATGAATGTGATCCCCCAGGAGGAAGTACAGAATGAATGTGATCCCCCAGGAGAAGTACAGAATGAATGTGACCCCCAGGAGAAGTACAGAATGAATGTGACCCCCAGGAGAAGTACAGAATGAATGTGATCCCCAGGAGGAGTACAGAATGAATGTGAGCCCCCAGGAGAAGTACAGAATGAATGTGACCCCCAGGAGAAGTACAGAATGAATGTGACCCCCAGGAGAAGTACAGAATGAATGTGATCCCCCAGGAGAAGTACAGAATGAATGTGATCCCCAGGAGGAGTACAGAATGAATGTGACCCCACAGGAGAAGTACAGAATGAATGTGACCCCCAGGAGGAGTACAGAATGAATGTGACCCCCCAGGAGAAGTACAGAATGAATGTGACCCCCAGGAGAAGTACAGAATGAATGTGATCCCCCAGGAGGAGTACAGAATGAATGTGAGCCCCCAGGAGAAGTACAGAATGAATGTGACCCCCAGGAGAAGTACAGAATGAATGTGACCCCCAGGAGAAGTACAGAATGAATGTGACCCCCAGGAGAAGTACAGAATGAATGTGACCCCCAGGAGGAAGTACAGAATGAATGTGACCCCCAGGAGAAGTACAGAATGAATGTGACCCCCAGGAGAAGTACAGAATGAATGTGACCCCCAGGAGAAGTACAGAATGAATGTGACCCCCAGGAGAAGTACAGAATGAATGTGACCCCCAGGAGGAAGTACAGAATGAATGTGACCCCCAGGAGAAGTACAGAATGAATGTGACCCCCCAGGAGAAGTACAGAATGAATGTGACCCCCAGGAGAAGTACAGAATGAATGTGACCCCCAGGAGAAGTACAGAATGAATGTGACCCCCAGGAGAAGTACAGAATGAATGTGACCCCCAGGAGAAGTACAGAATGAATGTGACCCCCAGGAGAAGTACAGAATGAATGTGACCCCCAGGAGAAGTACAGAATGAATGTGACCCCCAGGAGAAGTACAGAATGAATGTGACCCCCCAGGAGAAGTACAGAATGAATGTGACCCCCAGGAGAAGTACAGAATGAATGTGACCCCCAGGAGAAGTACAGAATGAATGTGACCCCCAGGAGAAGTACAGAATGAATGTGACCCCCAGGAGAAGTACAGAATGAATGTGACCCCCAGGAGAAGTACAGAATGAATGTGACCCCCAGGAGAAGTACAGAATGAATGTGACCCCCAGGAGAAGTACAGAATGAATGTGACCCCCAGGAGAAGTACAGAATGAATGTGATCCCCAGGAGAAGTACAGAATGAATGTGACCCCCCAGGAGAAGTACAGAATGAATGTGACCCCCAGGAGAAGTACAGAATGAATGTGACCCCCCAGGAGAAGTACAGAATGAATGTGACCCCCAGGAGAAGTACAGAATGAATGTGACCCCCCAGGAGAAGTACAGAATGAATGTGACCCCCAGGAGAAGTACAGAATGAATGTGACCCCCAGGAGAAGTACAGAATGAATGTGACCCCCAGGAGAAGTACAGAATGAATGTGACCCCCAGGAGAAGTACAGAATGAATGTGACCCCCAGGAGAAAGTACAGAATGAATGTGATCCCCAGGAGAAGTACAGAATGAATGTGACCCCCAGGAGAAGTACAGAATGAATGTGACCCCCCAGGAGAAGTACAGAATGAATGTGACCCCCCAGGAGAAGTACAGAATGAATGTGACCCCCAGGAGAAGTACAGAATGAATGTGACCCCCAGGAAAAGTACAGAATGAATGTGACCCCCAGGAGAAGTACAGAATGAATGTGACCCCCAGGAGAAGTACAGAATGAATGTGACCCCCCAGGAGAAGTACAGAATGAATGTGACCCCCCAGGAGAAGTACAGAATGAATGTGACCCCCAGGAGAAGTACAGAATGAATGTGACCCCCAGGAGAAGTACAGAATGAATGTGACCCCCCAGGAGAAGTACAGAATGAATGTGACCCCCAGGAGAAGTACAGAATGAATGTGACCCCCAGGAGAAGTACAGAATGAATGTGACCCCAGGAGAAGTACAGAATGAATGTGACCCCCAGGAGAAGTACAGAATGAATGTGACCCCCCAGGAGAAGTACAGAATGAATGTGACCCCCAGGAGAAGTACAGAATGAATGTGACCCCCAGGAGAAGTACAGAATGAATGTGACCCCCCAGGAGAAGTACAGAATGAATGTGACCCCCAGGAGAAGTACAGAATGAATGTGACCCCCC
>JBBDGP010005752.1:0-120646 GCA_037952835.1 Lithobates septentrionalis | reverse complement strand
GGAGTGGGGAAGGAGTGGGGAAGGTGGGGGATCGTTTCAGTGTTGTAGTGGAGAAGGTGGGAGCTCACTTCAGTGTTGGAGTGAAGAAGGTGGAAGCTCACTCAGTGTTGGAGTGGAGAAGGTGGAAATGGCCTCAGTGTTGGAGTGGAGAAGGTGGAAAATGGCCTCAGTGTTGGAGTGGAGAAGGTGGGAAATGGCCTCAGTGTTGGAGTGGAGAAGGTGGGAGCTCACCTCAGTGTTGGAGTGAAGGTGGGAGATGGCCTCAGTGTTGGTGTGGAGAAGGTGGGAGCTCACCTCAGTGTTGGAGTGGAGAAGGTGGGAGCTCACCTCAGTGTTGGAGTGGAGAAGGTGGGAGCTCACCTCAGTGTTGGAGTGGAGAAGGTGGGAAATGGCCTCAGTGTTGGAGTGGAGAAGGTGGGAGCTCACCTCAGTGTTGGAGTGGAGAAGGTGGGAGCTCACCTCAGTGTTGGAGTGGAGAAGGTGGGAGCTCACCTCAGTGTTGGAGTGGAGAAGGTGGGAGCTCACCTCAGTGTTGGAGTGGAGAAGGTGGGAGCTCACCTCAGTGTTGGAGTGGAGAAGGTGGGAGATGGCCTCAGTGTTGGTGTGGAGAAGGTGGAGCTCACCTCAGTGTTGGAGTGGAGAAGGTGGGAGCTCACCTCAGTGTTGGAGTGGAGAAGGTGGGAGCTCACCTCAGTGTTGGAGTGGAGAAGGTGGGAGCTCACCTCAGTGTTGGAGTGGAGAAGGTGGGAGCTCACCTTAGCGTTGGAGTGGGAAGGAGTGGGGAAGGTGGGGGATCGTTCCAGTGTTGTAGTGGAGAAGGTGGGAGCTCACCTCAGTGTTGGAGTGGAGAAGGTGGAAAATGGCCTCAGTGTTGGAGTGGAGAAGGTGGAAAATGGCCTCAGTGTTGGAGTGGAGAAGGTGGGAGCTCACCTCAGTGTTGAAGTGGAGAAGGTGGGAGATGACTGCAGTGTTGGAGTGGAGAAGGTGGAAAATGGCCCTCAGTGTTGGAGTGGAGAAGGTGGAAAATGGCCTCAGTGTTGGAGTGGAGAAGGTGGGAAATGGCCTCAGTGTTGGAGTGGAGAAGGTGGGAGCTCACCTCAGTGTTGGAGTGGAGAAGGTGGGAATGGCCTCAGTGTTGGAGTGGAGAAGGTGGGAGCTCACCTCAGTGTTGGAGTGGAGAAGGTGGGAGCTCACCTCAGTGTTGGAGTGGAGAAGGTGGGAGCTCACCTCAGTGTTGGAGTGGAGAAGATGGGAAATGGCCTCAGTGTTGGAGTGGAGAAGGTGGGAGCTCACCTCAGTGTTGGAGTGGAGAAGGTGGGAGATGGCCTCAGTGTTGGTGTGGAGAAGGTGGGAGCTCACCTCAGTGTTGGAGTGGAGAAGGTGGGAGCTCACCTCAGTGTTGGAGTGGAGAAGGTGGGAGCTCACCTCAGTGTTGGAGTGGAGAAGGTGGGAGCTCACCTCAGTGTTGGTGTGGAGAAGGTGGGAGCTCACCTCAGTGTTGGAGTGGAGAAGGTGGGAGCTCACCTCAGTGTTGGAGTGGAGAAGGTGGGAGCTCACCTCAGTGTTGGAGTGGAGAAGGTGGGAGCTCACCTCAGTGTTGGTGTGGAGAAGGTGGGAGCTCACCTCAGTGTTGGAGTGGGAGAAGGTGGGAGCTCACCTCAGTGTTGGAGTGGAGAAGGTGGGAGCTCACCTCAGTGTTGGAGTGGAGAAGGTGGGAGCTCACCTCAGTGTTGGAGTGGAGAAGGTGGGAGCTCACCTCAGTGTTGGAGTGGAGAAGGTGGGAGCTCACCTTTAGCATTGGAGTGGGGAAGGAGTGGGGAAGGTGAGGGATCGGCTTCAGTGTTGTAGTGGAGAAGGTGGGAGCTCACCTCAGTGTTGGAGTGAAGAAGGTGGAAGCTCACCTCAGTGTTGGAGTGGAGAAGGTGGAAAATGGCCTCAGTGTTGGAGTGGAGAAGGTGGAAAATGGCCTCAGTGTTGGAGTGGAGAAGGTGGGAGCTCACCTCAGTGTGGAGTGGAGAAGGTGGGAAATGGCCTCAGTGTTGGAGTGGAGAAGGTGGGAGCTCACCTCAGTGTTGGAGTGGAGAAGGTGGGAGATGGCCTCAGTGTTGGTGTGGAGAAGGTGGGAGCTCACCTCAGTGTTGGAGTGGAGAAGGTGGGAGCTCACCTCAGTGTTGAAGTGGAGAAGGTGGGAGCTCACCTCAGTGTTGGAGTGGAGAAGGTGGGAGCTCACCTCAGTGTTGGAGTGGAGAAGGTGGGAGCTCACCTCAGTGTTGGAGTGGAGAAGGTGGGAGCTCACCTCAGTGTTGGAGTGGAGAAGGTGGGAGCTCACCTCAGTGTTGGAGTGGAGAAGGTGGGAAATGGCCTCAGTGTTGGAGTGGAGAAGGTGGAAGCTCACCTCAGTGTTGGAGTGGAGAAGGTGGGAAATGGCCTCAGTGTTGGAGTGGAGAAGGTGGGAGCTCACCTCAGTGTTGGAGTGGAGAAGGTGGAGCTCACCTCAGTGTTGGAGTGGAGAAGATGGGAAATGGCCTCAGTGTTGGAGTGGAGAAGGTGGGAGCTCACCTCAGTGTTGGAGTGGAGAAGGTGGGAGATGGCCTCAGTGTTGGTGTGGAGAAGGTGGGAGCTCACCTCAGTGTTGGAGTGGAGAAGGTGGGAGCTCACCTCAGTGTTGGAGTGGAGAAGGTGGGAGCTCACCTCAGTGTTGGAGTGGAGAAGGTGGGAGCTCACCTCAGTGTTGGTGTGGAGAAGGTGGGAGCTCACCTCAGTGTTGGAGTGGAGAAGGTGGGAGCTCACCTCAGTGTTGGAGTGGAGAAGTGGGAGCTCACCTCAGTGTTGGAGTGGAGAAGGTGGGAGCTCACCTCAGTGTTGGTGTGGAGAAGGTGGGAGCTCACCTCAGTGTTGGAGTGGAGAAGGTGGGAGCTCACCTCAGTGTTGGAGTGGAGAAGGTGGGAGCTCACCTCAGTGTTGGAGTGGAGAAGGTGGGAGCTCACCTCAGTGTTGGAGTGGAGAAGGTGGGAGCTCACCTCAGTGTTGGAGTGGAGAAGGTGGGAGCTCACCTCAGTGTTGGAGTGGAGAAGGTGGGAGCTCACTTAGCATTGGAGTGGGGAAGGAGTGGGGAAGGTGAGGGATCGTTTCAGTGTTGTAGTGGAGAAGGTGGGAGCTCACCTCAGTGTTGGAGTGAAGAAGGTGGAAGCTCACCTCAGTGTTGGAGTGGAGAAGGTGGAAAATGGCCTCAGTGTTGGAGTGGAGAAGGTGGAAAATGGCCTCAGTGTTGGAGTGGAGAAGGTGGGAGCTCACCTCAGTGTGGAGTGGAGAAGGTGGGAAATGGCCTCAGTGTTGGAGTGGAGAAGGTGGGAGCTCACCTCAGTGTTGGAGTGGAGAAGGTGGGAGATGGCCTCAATGTTGGTGTGGAGAAGGTGGGAGCTCACCTCAGTGTTGGAGTGGAGAAGGTGGGAGCTCACCTCAGTGTTGAAGTGGAGAAGGTGGGAGCTCACCTCAGTGTTGGAGTGGAGAAGGTGGGAGCTCACCTCAGTGTTGGAGTGGAGAAGGTGGGAGCTCACCTCAGTGTTGGAGTGGAGAAGGTGGGAGCTCACCTCAGTGTTGGAGTGGAGAAGGTGGGAGCTCACCTCAGTGTTGGAGTGGAGAAGGTGGGAGCTCACCTTAGCGTTGGAGTGGGGAAGGAGTGGGGAAGGTGGGGGATCGTTTCAGTGTTGTAGTGGAGAAGGTGGGAGCTCACCTCAGTGTTGGAGTGAAGAAGGTGGAAGCTCACCTCAGTGTTGGAGTGGAGAAGGTGGAAATGGCCTCAGTGTTGGAGTGGAGAAGGTGGAAAATGGCCTCAGTGTTGGAGTGGAGAAGGTGGGAGCTCACCTCAGTGTTGGAGTGGAGAAGGTGGGAAATGGCCTCAGTGTTGGAGTGGAGAAGGTGGGAGCTCACCTCAGTGTTGGAGTGGAGAAGGTGGGAGATGGCCTCAGTGTTGGTGTGGAGAAGGTGGGAGCTCACCTCAGTGTTGGAGTGGAGAAGGTGGGAGCTCACCTCAGTGTTGGAGTGGAGAAGGTGGGAGCTCACCTCAGTGTTGGAGTGGAGAAGGTGGGAGCTCACCTCAGTGTTGGAGTGGAGAAGGTGGGAGATGGCCTCAGTGTTGGTGTGGGAGAAGGTGGAAGCTCACCTCAGTGTTTGGAGTGGAGAAGGTGGGAGCTCACCTCAGTGTTGGAGTGGAGAAGGTGGGAGCTCACCTCAGTGTTGGAGTGGAGAAGGTGGGAGCTCACCTTAGCGTTGGAGTGGGGAAGGAGTGGGGAAGGTGGGGGATCGTTTCAGTGTTGTAGTGGAGAAGGTGGGAGCTCACTTCAGTGTTGGAGTGAAGAAGGTGGAAGCTCACCTCAGTGTTGGAGTGGAGAAGGTGGAAATGGCCTCAGTGTTGGAGTGGAGAAGGTGGAAAATGGCCTCAGTGTTGGAGTGGAGAAGGTGGGAGCTCACCTCAGTGTTGGAGTGGAGAAGGTGGGAAATGGCCTCAGTGTTGGAGTGGAGAAGGTGGGAGCTCACCTCAGTGTTGGAGTGGAGAAGGTGGGAGATGGCCTCAGTGTTGGTGTGGAGAAGGTGGGAGCTCACCTCAGTGTTGGAGTGGAGAAGGTGGGAGCTCACCTCAGTGTTGGAGTGGAGAAGGTGGGAGCTCACCTCAGTGTTGGAGTGGAGAAGGTGGGAGCTCACCTCAGTGTTGGAGTGGAGAAGGTGGGAAATGGCCTCAGTGTTGGAGTGGAGAAGGTGGGAGCTCACCTCAGTGTTGGAGTGGAGAAGGTGGGAGCTCACCTCAGTGTTGGAGTGGAGAAGGTGGGAGCTCACCTCAGTGTTGGAGTGGAGAAGGTGGGAGCTCACCTCAGTGTTGGAGTGGAGAAGGTGGGAGCTCACCTCAGTGTTGGAGTGGAGAAGGTGGGAGATGGCCTCAGTGTTGGTGTGGAGAAGGTGGAAGCTCACCTCAGTGTTGGAGTGGAGAAGGTGGGAGCTCACCTCAGTGTTGGAGTGGAGAAGGTGGAGCTCACCTCAGTGTTGGAGTTGAGAAGGTGGGAGCTTACCTCAGTGTTGGAGTGGAGAAGGTGGGAGCTCACCTTAGCGTTGGAGTGGGGAAGGAGGGAGCTTACCTCAGTGTTGGAGTGGAGAAGGTGGGAGCTCACCTTAGCGTTGGAGTGGGGAAGGAGTGGGGAAGGTGGGGGATCGTTTCAGTGTTGTAGTGGAGGAAGGTGGGAGCTCACTTCAGTGTTGGAGTGAAGAAGGTGGAAGCTCACCTCAGTGTTGGAGTGGAGAAGGTGGAAAATGGCCTCAGTGTTGGAGTGGAGAAGGTGGAAAATGGCCTCAGTGTTGGAGTGGAGAAGGTGGGAAATGGCCTCAGTGTTGGAGTGGAGAAGGTGGGAGCTCACCTCAGTGTTGGAGTGGAGAAGGTGGGAGATGGCCTCAGTGTTGGTGTGGAGAAGGTGGGAGCTCACCTCAGTGTTGGAGTGGAGAAGGTGGGAGCTCACCTCAGTGTTGGAGTGGAGAAGGTGGGGAGCTCACCTCAGTGTTGGAGTGGAGAAGGTGGGAAATGGCCTCAGTGTTGGAGTGGAGAAGGTGGGAGCTCACCTCAGTGTTGGAGTGGAGAAGGTGGGAGCTCACCTCAGTGTTGGAGTGGAGAAGGTGGGAGCTCACCTCAGTGTTGGAGTGGAGAAGGTGGGAGCTCACCTCAGTGTTGGAGTGGAGAAGGTGGGAGCTCACCTCAGTGTTGGAGTGGAGAAGGTGGGAGATGGCCTCAGTGTTGGTGTGGAGAAGGTGGAAGCTCACCTCAGTGTTGGAGTGGAGAAGGTGGGAGCTCACCTCAGTGTTGGAGTGGAGAAGGTGGGAGCTCACCTCAGTGTTGGAGTGGAGAAGGTGGGAGCTTACCTCAGTGTTGGAGTGGAGAAGGTGGGAGCTCACCTTAGCGTTGGAGTGGGGAAGGAGTGGGGAAGGTGGGGGATCGTTTCAGTGTTGTAGTGGAGAAGGTGGGAGCTCACCTCAGTGTTGGAGTGGAAGAAGGTGGAAAATGGCCTCAGTGTTGGAGTGGAGAAGGTGGAAAATGGCCTCAGTGTTGGAGTGGAGAAGGTGGGAGCTCACCTCAGTGTTGAAGTGGAGAAGGTGGGAGATGACTGCAGTGTTGGAGTGGAGAAGGTGGAAAATGGCCTCAGTGTTGGAGTGGAGAAGGTGGAAAATGGCCTCAGTGTTGGAGTGGAGAAGGTGGGAAATGGCCTCAGTGTTGGAGTGGAGAAGGTGGGAGCTCACCTCAGTGTTGGAGTGGAGAAGGTGGGAGATGGCCTCAGTGTTGGAGTGGAGAAGGTGGGAGCTCACCTCAGTGTTGGAGTGGAGAAGGTGGGAGCTCACCTCAGTGTTGGAGTGGAGAAGGTGGGAGCTCACCTCAGTGTTGGAGTGGAGAAGATGGGAAATGGCCTCAGTGTTGGAGTGGGAGAAGGTGGGAGCTCACCTCAGTGTTGGAGTGGAGAAGGTGGGAGATGGCCTCAGTGTTGGTGTGGAGAAGGTGGGAGCTCACCTCAGTGTTGGAGTGGAGAAGGTGGGAGCTCACCTCAGTGTTGGAGTGGAGAAGGTGGGAGCTCACCTCAGTGTTGGAGTGGAGAAGGTGGGAGCTCACCTCAGTGTTGGTGTGGAGAAGGTGGGAGCTCACCTCAGTGTTGGAGTGGAGAAGGTGGGAGCTCACCTCAGTGTTGGAGTGGAGAAGGTGGGAGCTCACCTCAGTGTTGGAGTGGAGAAGGTGGGAGCTCACCTCAGTGTTGGTGTGGAGAAGGTGGGAGCTCACCTCAGTGTTGGAGTGGAGAAGGTGGGAGCTCACCTCAGTGTTGGAGTGGAGAAGGTGGGAGCTCACCTCAGTGTTGGAGTGGAGAAGGTGGGAGCTCACCTCAGTGTTGGAGTGGAGAAGGTGGGAGCTCACCTCAGTGTTGGAGTGGAGAAGGTGGGAGCTCACCTTAGCATTGGAGTGGGGAAGGAGTGGGGAAGGTGAGGGATCGTTCAGTGTTGTAGTGGAGAAGGTGGGAGCTCACCTCAGTGTTGGAGTGAAGAAGGTGGAAGCTCACCTCAGTGTTGGAGTGGAGAAGGTGGAAAATGGCCTCAGTGTTGGAGTGGAGAAGGTGGAAAATGGCCTCAGTGTTGGAGTGGAGAAGGTGGGAGCTCACCTCAGTGTGGAGTGGAGAAGGTGGGAAATGGCCTCAGTGTTGGAGTGGAGAAGGTGGGAGCTCACCTCAGTGTTGGAGTGGAGAAGGTGGGAGATGGCCTCAGTGTTGGTGTGGAGAAGGTGGGAGCTCACCTCAGTGTTGGAGTGGAGAAGGTGGGAGCTCACCTCAGTGTTGAAGTGGAGAAGGTGGGAGCTCACCTCAGTGTTGGAGTGGAGAAGGTGGGAGCTCACCTCAGTGTTGGAGTGGAGAAGGTGGGAGCTCACCTCAGTGTTGGAGTGGAGAAGGTGGGAGCTCACCTCAGTGTTGGAGTGGAGAAGGTGGGAGCTCACCTCAGTGTTGGAGTGGAGAAGGTGGGAGCTCACCTTAGCGTTGGAGTGGGAAGGAGTGGGGAAGGTGGGGGATCGTTTCAGTGTTGTAGTGGAGAAGGTGGGAGCTCACCTCAGTGTTGGAGTGAAGAAGGTGGAAGCTCACCTCAGTGTTGGAGTGGAGAAGGTGGAAAATGGCCTCAGTGTTGGAGTGGAGAAGGTGGAAAATGGCCTCAGTGTTGGAGTGGAGAAGGTGGGAGCTCACCTCAGTGTTGGAGTGGAGAAGGTGGGAAATGGCCTCAGTGTTGGAGTGGAGAAGGTGGGAGCTCACCTCAGTGTTGGAGTGGAGAAGGTGGGAGATGGCCTCAGTGTTGGTGTGGAGAAGGTGGGAGCTCACCTCAGTGTTGGAGTGGAGAAGGTGGGAGCTCACCTCAGTGTTGGAGTGGAGAAGGTGGGAGCTCACCTCAGTGTTGGAGTGGAGAAGGTGGGAGCTCACCTCAGTGTTGGAGTGGAGAAGGTGGGAGATGGCCTCAGTGTTGGTGTGGAGAAGGTGGAAGCTCACCTCAGTGTTGGAGTGGAGAAGGTGGGAGCTCACCTCAGTGTTGGAGTGGAGAAGGTGGGAGCTCACCTCAGTGTTGGAGTGGAGAAGGTGGGAGCTCACCTTAGCGTTGGAGTGGGGAAGGAGTGGGGAAGGTGGGGGATCGTTTCAGTGTTGTAGTGGAGAAGGTGGGAGCTCACTTCAGTGTTGGAGTGAAGAAGGTGGAAGCTCACCTCAGTGTTGGAGTGGAGAAGGTGGAAAATGGCCTCAGTGTTGGAGTGGAGAAGGTGGAAAATGGCCTCATTGTTGGAGTGGAGAAGGTGGGAGCTCACCTCAGTGTTGGAGTGGAGAAGGTGGGAAATGGCCTCAGTGTTGGAGTGGAGAAGGTGGGAGCTCACCTCAGTGTTGGAGTGGAGAAGGTGGGAGATGGCCTCAGTGTTGGTGTGGAGAAGGTGGGAGCTCACCTCAGTGTTGGAGTGGAGAAGGTGGGAGCTCACCTCAGTGTTGGAGTGGAGAAGGTGGGAGCTCACCTCAGTGTTGGAGTGGAGAAGGTGGGAGCTCACCTCAGTGTTGGAGTGGAGAAGGTGGGAAATGGCCTCAGTGTTGGAGTGGAGAAGGTGGGAGCTCACCTCAGTGTTGGAGTGGAGAAGGTGGGAGCTCACCTCAGTGTTGGAGTGGAGAAGGTGGGAGCTCACCTCAGTGTTGGAGTGGAGAAGGTGGGAGCTCACCTCAGTGTTGGAGTGGAGAAGGTGGGAGCTCACCTCAGTGTTGGAGTGGAGAAGGTGGGAGATGGCCTCAGTGTTGGTGTGGAGAAGGTGGAAGCTCACCTCAGTGTTGGAGTGGAGAAGGTGGGAGCTCACCTCAGTGTTGGAGTGGAGAAGGTGGGAGCTCACCTCAGTGTTGGAGTGGAGAAGGTGGGAGCTTACCTCAGTGTTGGAGTGGAGAAGGTGGGAGCTCACCTTAGCGTTGGAGTGGGAAGGAGGGAGCTTACCTCAGTGTTGGAGTGGAGAAGGTGGGAGCTCACCTTAGCGTTGGAGTGGGGAAGGAGTGGGGAAGGTGGGGGATCGTTTCAGTGTTGTAGTGGAGAAGGTGGGAGCTCACTTCAGTGTTGGAGTGAAGAAGGTGGAAGCTCACCTCAGTGTTGGAGTGGAGAAGGTGGGAAAATGGCCTCAGTGTTGGAGTGGAGAAGGTGGAAAATGGCCTCAGTGTTGGAGTGGAGAAGGTGGGAAATGGCCTCAGTGTTGGAGTGGAGAAGGTGGGAGCTCACCTCAGTGTTGGAGTGGAGAAGGTGGGAGATGGCCTCAGTGTTGGTGTGGAGAAGGTGGGAGCTCACCTCAGTGTTGGAGTGGAGAAGGTGGAGCTCACCTCAGTGTTGGAGTGGAGAAGGTGGGAGCTCACCTCAGTGTTGGAGTGGAGAAGGTGGGAAATGGCCTCAGTGTTGGAGTGGAGAAGGTGGGAGCTCACCTCAGTGTTGGAGTGGAGAAGGTGGGAGCTCACCTCAGTGTTGGAGTGGAGAAGGTGGGAGCTCACCTCAGTGTTGGAGTGGAGAAGGTGGGAGCTCACCTCAGTGTTGGAGTGGAGAAGGTGGGAGCTCACCTCAGTGTTGGAGTGGAGAAGGTGGGAGATGGCCTCAGTGTTGGTGTGGAGAAGTGGAAGCTCACCTCAGTGTTGGAGTGGAGAAGGTGGGAGCTCACCTCAGTGTTGGAGTGGAGAAGGTGGGAGCTCACCTCAGTGTTGGAGTGGAGAAGGTGGGAGCTTACCTCAGTGTTGGAGTGGAGAAGGTGGGAGCTCACCTTAGCGTTGGAGTGGGGAAGGAGTGGGGAAGGTGGGGGATCGTTTCAGTGTTGTAGTGGAGAAGGTGGGAGCTCACCTCAGTGTTGGAGTGGAGAAGGTGGAAAATGGCCTCAGTGTTGGAGTGGAGAAGGTGGGAGCTCACCTCAGTGTTGAAGTGGAGAAGGTGGGAGATGACTGCAGTGTTGGAGTGGAGAAGGTGGAAAATGGCCTCAGTGTTGGAGTGGAGAAGGTGGGAAATGGCCTCAGTCTTGAACTGGAGAAGGTGGGAGCTCACCTCAGTGTTGAATTGGAGAAGGTGGGAAATGGCCTCAGTCTTGAACTGGAGAAGGTAGGAGCTCACCTCAGTGTTGGAGTGGAGAAGGTGGTAAATGGCCTCAGTCTTGAAGTGGAGAAGGTAGGAGCTCACCTCAGTGTTGAAGTGGAGAAGGTAGGAGCTCACCTCAGTGTTGAAGTGGAGAAGGTGGTAAATGGCCTCAGTGTTGAAGGTGGAGAAGGTGGGAGCTCACCTCAGTGTTGGAGTGGAGAAGGTGGGAGCTCACCTCAGTGTTGGAGTGGAGAAGGTGGGAGCTTACCTCAGTGTTGGAGTGGAGAAGGTGGGAGCTCACCTCAGTGTTGGAGTGGAGAAGGTGGGAGCTCACCTCAGTGTTGGAGTGGGAGAAGGTGGGAGCTCACCTCAGTGTTGGAGTGGAGAAGGTGGGAGCTCACCTCAGTGTTGGAGTGGAGAAGGTGGAAGCTCACCTCAGTGTTGGAGTGGAGAAGGTGGGAAATGGCCTCAGTGTTGGAGTGGAGAAGGTGGAAGCTCACCTCAGTGTTGGAGTGGAGAAGGGGGAAGCTCACCTCAGTGTTGGAGTGGAGAAGGTGGGAGCTCACCTCAGTGTTGGAGTGGAGAAGGGGGAAGCTCACCTCAGTGTTGGAGTGGAGAAGGGGGAAGCTCACCTCAGTGTTGGAGTGGAGAAGGTGGGAGCTCACCTCAGTGTTGGAGTGAAGAAGGTGGGAGCTCACCTCAGTGTTGAAGTGGAGAAGGGGAAGCTCACCTCAGTGTTGGAGTGGAGAAGGTGGGAGCTCACCTCAGTGTTGGGATTCAGGTGAATCTCCTGGATTCTGTTCAGACCAAACCGTTCTTGTTGGGTCAGAAGGAAAGCGATAAACATCCCAGTGAATTTACTTTTATAGACCTGCCCAGCACTAAAAGAAGAGCCCAGGGTGATCCTGCCACGGTATAGGAAGGTGATATCTCTGGCAGTAATACTTCTGTTCCAATGGTTCAGGTTCAACCCCAAGGAGATCTCTCCCCATCAGTACCAGGACAGGTTCTTCCAGTGCCCTACATGGTCAATCGCTTGCTTTCTAGCAGCTAGAAGGTCGTTGCACATGCACATTGTGTTTTTTGCGTTAGCTGTCACAGTGTGACAGCAGATCTGGAGCGTGCAATAAGGGAGCACCCCGCTCTCTACCCTGGGGAGCTGTCCCTTCTGCCCACCCCTTGTCCTGGCCCTACTCCCCAGCACCGGAATCTCATCCCCGGATTCTTTCTAGTGCTGCTCTTCAGCCATCTTGATTGAGCATGGGGGGCAGTCACCTTGGAACACAGGTTTTGTGCCAGAATGTAAAGTAAGCCACGCATGCGCAGCTCAGTGTATGTTCTCTGCCCTCGTCCAAGATCTGTCATATCAGGTGACTATCAATCACCCCCCTAAGTGTACAATCTGAGGAAGTGACATCATCTGATATAAAAGTTTACATCCTGACTTGTCACCAACCTGCTGAAAGTAGAAATCTGGCTGACACGGGTAGCAATACTCGGAGATTGGACTGAACAGGTTGCTCCCATTGTTTTTAATGTCTCTGCTGCGCTACAAATCTGCTTTTGGTTGTCATGGATACGGCTCAGCATCGCCCAGCAATGAGCACAACGCTCTCCTCCACCTGAGTCCTCCAATGTGCGACTTTCATTTCCCCAACCCTGCCGCTGATGTCCCTCCAAATCCCCCCCCCCCCCCCACGCGCGTCGATCGGGGTCACACCGCGTCCTCTGAGCACAAATCCAGCCGCAATAAATCCGGAACATTCTGCTCTCTATTCTCAGACATTCTGTAACATTGTAACAAAGACATAAAAATGAGATGATTTGTTTATTTTATTCCATTCCTGGAAGATTAAAGTGGTGTTCTTTCCTTCACGGATCTATAGCAAAGCCGGGACCGGGGGGGGGGCAGGAGGGGGGCTGCCCTGGGCACTGTGATATTATGTGAGGTAGGGGGGGCATCCCATGGAGATTGAGGGGAGAGAGGAATTGTGTTGGGAGGAAAGATTTGGGGAGCAGAAGGGTGTAAGAATCAGTGGTGGCTGGTGCTCAATAATTTGAGGGGGGGGTGTCAAACCAACGCCCCCCATGGGAGACGGACATGAAGGCAGGGAACACCAGCAACACCCCCCCCTCGAGGGATGGACGGGAAGGCGGAAGGTAAGGAGGCAGATGTCCTGTCCAGGATGACCCTCCGATCTCCCCTCCACCTCCCTCCCCTGTCCTGCGGGTGAGCCTTCCCTGGAGACAGTGGTGTCTGGTGGGTCGGTCGGGCTTCCCCTGCGTCTCCTCCCTCCTCCCTCCTCCCTCCTCCTCCCTCCTCCTCCCTCCTCCCTCATCCGCCATGGCCAACAGGATCGCTTATCCTTTCAGCAAATCGGGAAACGGGTCTTAGGACATGTAAATTAGGGGGCCGGACGTATGGATGGGGGGGGCACTGGTGAGAATTGTTCTAGGAAGGGAGATTTGGGGGGGTGTGCTAGGAGTGGTGATTTGTGTTGAGAGGAGGGAGGTGAGAGAAGAGGATTTGTGCTAGGAGGGTCAATTTGAGGGGGGGGGGGGGGGTGCTAGAGTAAGTGATATGGTAGAGGGGGAGGGGATTTGTGTTATAATTATAATTTTTTTTTGGAAGGGGGAGGGGGGAGATTTGTGCTAGTAGGGATGATTGGGGTGTGTTTGTGCTAGGAATGGGGATGGGGGGATATTTGTGCTAGGAGGGGGATTTGGAGTGAGGGGGTGAATGTATACTCCGGAATCTTCTCCCAGATCTGGGCCGTCATCCAGTGTGAGACTTCCTGTAATAAAGACCACCCACTGCTGCCCTCTCTCCTTGTGTAGGGGGACTGGTCTTGTCTCCGCCCCCCTCCTGTAATAGGTGGAGCCTGCTGGGCCCCTCCCACAGCTCTTCTCTCTCTCATTGTGTAGGGGACTGGTCTTGTCTCCGCCCCCTCCTGTAATAGGTGGAGCCTGCTGGGCCCCTCCCACTGCTCTTCTCTCTCCCTTGTGCAGGGGGACTGGTCTTGTCTCCGCCCCATTCCTTTAGTTTTATGTAGTGGGTGGGGCCTGCTGGGCCCCTCCCACAGCTCTGTTCGCCCCTCCCTGTGCAGGGTGACTGGAGTGTCTCCGGCCCATCCTGTACTTTTCTGAAGAGGGTGGAGCCTTCTGACCCCTCCTACAGCTCCGCTCTCTTTTCTTGTGCAGGGGACTGGTCTTGTCTCTGCCCCCTCCTGTAGCTTTCAGTAGTGGGTGGAGCCTGTTGGGCCCCTCCCACAGCTCTGCACAGGCGATGTACAGCCCAGTGGTGATGTCACTACTACAGGTTACAAGGTAATATCTGGGTTTGTGAAGCGTTCGTAAGACACGGAGTGGATTTATATTCTTTGTGGTTTCTGAGGAGTATCATTGAGGGGAGCTTCACATTTCTTCACAGAGAGTTTGTTGTCACCCTATTTATTCCAATGGACAAATGTGTACAGAACACGCAAACAAAGTACAACAGGGGGAGATTTCAACTGCGATAAGATGGGTTTTGGTGGCCGCAAATGCTTTGCTCGGTGCGATTGGGTGGCGTTAACAATTAACAGCGTCTGCGAGACATCAGTGCGGGAAATGTCCCCTTCCGGCACCGCGACCGGTGTGATCCTGAAATGTGTGTCCGGAGCCCAGCTTTATCCGAACAAATGCCGTCCGGTGATCTCTGATAGGAATGAAGAGAAGCCGACTTGTCACCAGAGAATGGAAGAGTGCGTCCTTCTCTCCATCCCCTCTCCCCTCCATCCCCCCTTCTCCTCCCCTTCCTCCATCCCCCCTTCCCTCCATCCCCCTTCTCTCCATCCCCCTTCCCTCCATCCCCCCTCCTCTCCATCCCCCTTCTCCTCCCATCCCCCTTCCCTCCATCCCCCTTCTCTCCATCCCCCCTTCTCTCCATCCCCCTTCTCTCCATCCCCCTTCCCTCCATCCCCCCTTCTCTCCATCCCCCTTCTCTCCATCCCCCTTCCCCCATCCCCCTTCTCTCCATCCCCCTTCTCTCCATCCCCCTTCCCTCCATCCCCCCTTCTCTCCATCCCCCTTCTCTCCATCCCCCCTTCTCTCCCTCCCCCTTCTCTCCATCCCCCTTCCCTCCATCCCCCCTTCTCTCCATCCCCCCTTCTCTCCATCCCCCTTCTCTCCATCCCCCTTCTCTCCATCCCCCTTCTCTCCACCCTTCCCTCTATCCCCCCTTCTCTCCATCCCCCTTCCCTCCATCCCCCTTCTCTCCATCCCCCTTCCCTCATCCCCCTTCTCTCCATCCCCCCCTTCTCTCCATCCCCCTTCTCTCCATCCCCTCTCCCCCCTTCTCTCATCCCCCTCTCTCCATCCCCTTCTCTTCCCTTCTCCATCCCTTCTCTCCATCCCCCCTTCTCTCCATCCCCCTTCTCTCCATCCCCCTTCCCTCTATCCCCCCTTCTCTCCATCCCCCCTTCTCTCCATCCCCCTTCTCTCCATCCCCCTTCCCTCCATCCCCCCCTTCTCTCCATCCCCCCTTCCTCCCCCTTCTCTCCATCCCCCCTTCTCTCCATCCCCCCTTCTCTCCATCCCCCTTCCCTCCCATCCCCCCTTCTCTCCATCCCCCTTCCCTCCATCCCCCCTTCTCTCCATCCCCCCTTCCCTCCATCCCCCTTCTCTCCCATCCCCCTTCCCTCTATCCCCCCTTGCCTCCATCCCCCTTCCCTCCATCCCCCCTTCTCTCCATCCCCCCTTCTCTCCATCCCCCCTTGCCTCCATCCCCCCTTCTCTCCATCCCCCTTCCCTCCATCCCCCCCTTCTCTCCATCCCGCGCCTTGCCTCCATCCCCCCTTCTCTCCATCCCCCTCTCTCCATCCCCCTTCTCCCATCACCCCTTCCCTCCATCACCTGCCCCCATCCCCCTTTCTCTCCATTCCCCTTCCCTCCACCCCCCTTCTCTCCATCTCCCTTCTCTACATCCCCCTTCCCTCCACCCCCCTTCTCCCCATCCCCCCTTCTCTCCATCACCCTTCTCTCCATCCCACCTTCCCTAGAACCCCCCTTCTCACCATCCCCTCCCTCCATCCCCCTTCCCTCCATCCCCCCTTCCCTCCATCCCCCCTTCTCTCCATCCCCTTCCCTCCACCCCCCTTCTCTCCATCCCCTTTCTCTCCACCCCCCTTCCCTCCATCCCCCTTCTCTACATCCCCCTTCCCTCCATCACCTCTTCTATCCATCCCCCTTCTCTACATCCCCTCTTCTCTCCATCCCCCCTTCTCTCCATCACCCCTTCTCTCCATCCCCCCTTCTCTCCACCCCCTTTTCTCCTCCCCCCTTCTCTCCCATCACCCCTTCTCTCCATCCCCCCTTCTCTCCATCACCCCTTCTCTCCATCCCCCCTTCTCTCCACCCCCTTTCTCTCCTCCCCCTTCTCTCCATCACCCCTTCTCTCCATCACCCCTTCTCTCCATCACCCCTTCTCACCACCCCCCTTCCCTCCATCACCCCTTCTCTCCACCCCCCTTCTCTCCATCACCCCTTCTCTCCATCCCCCCTTATCTCCATCACCCCTTCTCTCCAATCCCCCTTCTCTACATCCCCCCTTCCCTCGATCCCCCTTCTCTCCATCCCCCTTTCCCTCCATCCCCCTTCTCTCCATCCCCCCTTCCCTCCATCACCCCCTTCTCTCCATCCCCCTTCTCTACATCCCCCCTTCCCTCCATCCCCCTTCTCTCCATCCCCCCTTCCCTCCATCCCCCCTCCCTCCATCCCCCTTCTCTACATCCCCCCCTTCTCTCCATCCCCCCTTCTCTCCATCCCCCTTCTCTACATCCCCCTTCCCTCGATCCCCCTTCTCTCCATCCCCCTTTCCCTCCATCCCCCTTCTCTCCATCCCCCCTTCCCTCCATCACCCCCTTCTCTCCATCCCCCTTCTCTACATCCCCCCTTCCCTCCATCCCCCTTCTCTCCATCCCCCCCTTCCCTCCATCCCCCCTTCCCTCCATCCCCCTTCTCTACATCCCCCCCTTCTCTCCATCCCCCCTTCTCTCCATCCCCCTTCTCTCTATGTTTTATCTTCTCTATCAAATATTACTTTTCCCTCTACTACCTTTTATCTTTTTATTGTTTCTTTTGTTTTTTATTATTATTATTTTTGCCCTCGGATGTTTCTCTCATGTCTCAGGATGAAATGGAATTTTATTTTAATAAGTCCGGAACATTCTTCTCCGAGATTCTGTAACATTGTAGCAAAGAAATTAAAAATGAGATGATTTGTTTTTTTTATTTCATTCATCGAAGACTAAAGTGCCGTTCTTCCCTTCATTGATCTATAGGAACGTGGGTGGGAATAAATCCTGAATATTCTCTATGAGATCACAATGTCAGTGTGGGGGAGGAGCCAGAAATGACATCATCATCTACAATGACTCTCAGTGTCCCCCGTGTCAGGGATACATGAGAACATTCTCTCCGCACACCCCCTGCTCCTCCCCCTACTGTGCTCTGTCCTTGTGCAGGGGGACTGGTCTTTCTCCACCCCCTTCCTGTAGTGGGTGGAGCCTGTCGAGCCCCTCCCACATCTTTGCTCTTTCCCCTTATGCAGGGGGACTGGTCTTTTCTCCACCCCCCTCCTGTAGTGGGTGGAGCCTTCCGAGCCCCTCCCACATCTTTGCTCTTTCCCCTTGTGCAGGGGACTGGTCTTTTTTCCGCCCCCTTCCTGTAATGGGTGGAGCCTACCGAGCCCCTCCCACAGCTCTGCTCTTTCCCCTTGTGTAGGGGGACTGGTTTTTTTCTCCACCCCCTCCTGTAGTGGGTGGAGCCTACCGAGCCCCTCCCACAGCTCTGCTCTTTCCCCTTGTGTAGGGGGACTGGTCTTTTCTCCACCCCCTCCTGTAGTGGGTGGAGCCTACCGAGCCCCTCCACAGCTCTGCTCTTTCCCCTTGTGTAGGGGGACTGGTCTTTTCTCCACCCCCTCCTGTATTGGGTGGAGCCTACCGAGCCCCTCCCACAGCTCTGCTCTTTCCCCTTGTGTAGGGGGACTGGTCTTTTCTCCACCCCATCCTGTAGTGGGTGGAGCCTACTGAGCCCCTCCCACAGCTCTGCTCTTTCCCCTTGTGTAGGGGGACTGGTCTTTTCTCCACCCCCTCCTGTAGTTTCCTTTTTTTTTCACTAACAAATCTTATTTTTCTTTTATTTCTATGTTTTGGTTTTCCTTCTACTACCTTTTTTCTTTTATTGTTTCCTTTCTTCTTCTTCTTCTTCTTCTTCTTCTTGTTATTATTATTATTATTATTATTATTATAATACAGGATTTATATTACTTTTATTATGATTGCCCTTGGAGGTTTCTCTCACATCTCAGGATAAAATGGAATTTCCGGGATCGTCCAAAATAAAAATCGATCGGAAACTTTTCACCAAGGAAAGCGATTGTAGAATTGCCGACTCGTATAACGATGGACACCTGGGGAGAGGCCGGTTGTTAGAAGATCTGGTCTGTCTCGACCATTGAAGTGAATTCCCCGTACGGTGATGGCGTTGTAGTGGAGAGCTGACATGAGATGGCGCTGACATGTCTTTACTTCTGTCCCAGAATAGAGCTCAGGTTTTAGAAGATCGGTTTAATTCCTGAGGCTGGCGGCCCTCGGAGATTGTGCGGCAAACAACAGCTGTCAACGGCAAAGGCGCCGGTTCCAAATCCCCGCGGAGAAATCTTTGATGAACACGAGATCCTGCAAACTGTGACATGCAAGATATTGCCTTTCACTTAACAAATGAGAGTAAATTGATGCTTGTCAGCGCCGCGCACTTCTCATTTACATATTCCTTTATTGTGGGGAGAAAAGAAAATGGTGAATATTTCACTGGAGAAAAGACACCCCTTCTGTGCCGAATCATAGAAGAGCGCCAAAGACTTCCAATTCTACCGAATCATAGAAGAGCCCCAATTACTTCCCATCCCACCGAATCATAGAAGAGCACCAAGTACTTCCCATCCCACCGAATCATAGAAGAGCACCAATTACTTCCCATCCCACCGAATCATAGAAGAGCCCCAATTACTTCCCATCCCACCGAATCATAGAAGAGCACCAAGTACTTCCCATCCCACCAAATCATAGAAGAGCCCCAATTACTTCCCATCCCACCAAATCATAGAAGAGCACCAATTACTTCCCATCCCACCGAATCATAGAAGAGCCCCAATTACTTCCCATCCCACCGAATCATAGAAGAGCGCCAATTACTTCCCATCCCACCGAATCATAGAAGAGCCCCAATTACTTCCCATCCCACCGAATCATAGAAGAGCGCCAAAGACTTCCCATCCCACCGAATCATAGAAGAGCCCCAATTACTTCCCATCCCACCGAATCATAGAAGAGCACCAATTACTTCCCATCCCACCGAATCATAGAAGAGCCCCAATTACTTCCCATCCCACCGAATCATAGAAGAGCACCAAGTACTTCCCATCCCACCAAATCATAGAAGAGCCCCAATTACTTCCCATCCCACCGAATCATAGAAGAGCACCAATTACTTCCCATCCCACCGAATCATAGAAGAGCCCCAATTACTTCCCATCCCACCGAATCATAGAAGAGCCCCAATTACTTTCCATCCCACCGAATCATAGAAGAGCCCCAATTACTTCCCATGCTACCGAATCATAGAAGAGCGCCAATTACTTCCCATCCCACCGAATCATAGAAGAGCGCCAATTACTTCCCATCCCACCGAATCATAGAAGAGCCCCAATTACTTCCCATCCCACCGAATCATAGAAGAGCGCCAAAGACTTCCCATTCTACCGAATCATAGAAGAGCGCCAATTACTTCCCATCCCACCGAATCATAGAAGAGCGCCAATTACTTCCCATCCCACCGAATCATAGAAGAGCACCAATTACTTCCCATCCCACCGAATCATAGAAGAGCCCCAATTACTTCCCATCCCACCGAATCATAGAAGAGCCCCAATTACTTCCCATCCCACCGAATCATAGAAGAGCCCCAATTACTTCCCATGCTACCGAATCATAGAAGAGCGCCAATTACTTCCCATCCCACCGAATCATAGAAGAGCGCCAATTACTTCCCATCCCACCGAATCATAGAAGAGCGCCAAAGACTTCCCATTCTACCGAATCATAGAAGAGTGCCAATTACTTTCCATCCCACCGAATCATAGAAGAGCCCCAATTACTTCCCATCCCACGGAATCATAGAAGAGCGCCAAAGACTTCCCATCCCACCGAATCATAGAAGAGCCCCAATTACTTCCCATCCCACCGAATCATAGAAGAGCGCCAAAGACTTCCCATCCCACCGAATCATAGAAGAGCGCCAAAGACTTCCCATCCCACCAAATCATAGAAGAGCGCCAAAGACTTCCCATCCCACTGAATCATAGAAGAGCCCCAATTACTTCCCATCCCACCAAATCATAGAAGAGCGCCAAAGACTTCCCATTCTACCGAATCATAGAAGAGCACCAAGTACTTCCCATCCCACCGAATCATAGAAGAGCCCCAATTACTTCCCATCCCACCGAATCATAGAAGAGCGCCAATTACTTCCCATCCCACCGAATCATAGAAGAGCACCAAAGACTTCCCATCCCACCGAATCATAGAAGAGCGCCAATTACTTCCCATCCCACCGAATCTTAGAAGAGCACCAATTACTTCCCATCCCACCGAATCATAGAAGAGCCCCAATTACTTCCCATCCCACCGAATCATAGAAGAGCCCCAATTACTTCCCATCCCACCAAATCATAGAAGAGCCCCAATTACTTCCCATCCCACCGAATCATAGAAGAGCCCCAATTACTTCCCATCCCACCGAATCATAGAAGAGCCCCAATTACTTCCCATCCCACCGAATCATAGAAGAGCCCCAATTACTTCCCATCCCACCAAATCATAGAAGAGCGCCAAAGACTTCCCATCCCACCGAATCATAGAAGAGCCCCAATTACTTCCCATCCCACCAAATCATAATAGAGCGCCAAAGACTTCCCATCCCACCAAATCATAGAAGATCGCCAAAGACTTCCCATTCTACCGAATCATAGAAGAGCGCCAATTACTTCCCATCCCACCGAATCATAGAAGAGCGCCAATTACTTCCCATCCCACCGAATCATAGAAGAGCACCAAGTACTTCCCATCCCACCGAATCATAGAAGAGCGCCAAAGACTTCCCATCCCACCGAATCATAGAAGAGCCCCAATTACTTCCCATCCCACCAAATCATAGAAGAGCGCCAATTACTTCCCATCCCACCGAATCATAGAAGAGCACCAAGTACTTCCCATCCCACCGAATCATAGAAGAGCCCCAATTACTTCCCATCCCACCAAATCATAGAAGAGCGCCAAAGACTTCCCATCCCACTAAATCATAGAAGAGCGCCAAAGACTTCCCATCCCACCAAATCATAGAAGAGTGCCAAAGACTTCCCATCCCACCAAATCATAGAAGAGCGCCAAAGACTTCCCATCCCACTAAATCATAGAAGAGCGCCAAAGACTTCCCATCCCACCAAATCATGGAAGATCGCCAAAGACTTCCCATTCTACCGAATCATAGAAGAGCGCCAATTACTTCCCATCCCACCGAATCATAGAAGAGCACCAAGTACTTCCCATCCCACCGAATCATAGAAGAGCGCCAATTACTTCCCATCCCACCGAATCATAGAAGAGCACCAAGTACTTCCCATCCCACCGAATCATAGAAGAGCGCCAAAGACTTCCCATCCCACCGAATCATAGAAGAGCGCCAAAGACTTCCCATCCCACCGAATCATAGAAGAGCGCCAATTAATTCCCATCCCACCGAATCATAGAAGAGCCCCAATTACTTCCCATCCCACCGAATCATAGAAGAGCCCCAATTACTTCCCATCCCACCGAATCATAGAAGAGCGCCAAAGACTTCCCATCCCACCGAATCATAGAAGAGCGCCAAAGATTTCCCATCCCACCGAATCATAGAAGAGCGCCAAAGACTTCCCATCCTACCGAATCATAGAAGAGCGCCAAGTACTTCCCATCCCACCAAATCATAGAAGAGCGCCAATTACTTCCCATCCCACCAAATCATAGAAGAGCGCCAAAGACTTCCCATCCCACTAAATCATAGAAGAGCGCCAAAGACTTCCCATCCCACCAAATCATAGAAGAGTGCCAAAGACTTCCCATCCCACCAAATCATAGAAGAGCGCCAAAGACTTCCCATCCCACTAAATCATAATAGAGCGCCAAAGACTTCCCATCCCACCAAATCATAGAAGATCGCCAAAGACTTCCCATTCTACCGAATCATAGAAGAGCGCCAATTACTTCCCATCCCACCGAATCATAGAAGAGCGCCAATTACTTCCCATCCCACCGAATCATAGAAGAGCACCAAGTACTTCCCATCCCACCGAATCATAGAAGAGCGCCAAAGACTTCCCATCCCACCGAATCATAGAAGAGCCCCAATTACTTCCCATCCCACCGAATCATAGAAGAGCCCCAATTACTTCCCATCCCACCGAATCATAGAAGAGCGCCAAAGACTTCCCATCCCACCGAATCATAGAAGAGCGCCAAAGACTTCCCATCCCACCGAATCATAGAAGAGCGCCAAAGACTTCCCATCCCACCGAATCATAGAAGAGCACCAATTACTTCCCATCCCACCAAATCATAGAAGAGCGCCAATTACTTCCCATCCCACCGAATCATAGAAGAGCGCCAAAGACTTCCCATCCCACCGAATCATAGAAGAGCGCCAAAGACTTCCCATCCCACAAAATCATAGAAGAGCGCCAAAGACTTCCCATCCCACCAAATCATAGAAGAGCACCAAAGACTTCCCATCCCACCGAATTCATAGAAGAGCGCCAAAGACTTCCCATTCTACCGAATCATAGAAGAGCGCCAAGTACTTCCCATCCCACCGAATCATAGAAGAGCGCCAAATACTTCCCATCCTACCGAATTCATAGAAGAGCGCCAAAGACTTCCCATCCCACCGAATCATAGAAGAGCGTCAATAACTTTCCATCCCACCAAATCATAGAAGAGCACCAATTACTTCCCATCCCACCGAATCATAGAAGAGCGCCAAAGACTTCCCATCCCACCGAATCATAGAAGAGCGCCAATTACTTCCCATCCCACCGAATCATAGAAGAGCGCCAAAGACTTCCCATCCCACCAAATCATAGAAGATCGCCAAAGACTTCCCATCCCACCGAATCATAGAAGAGCGCCAATTACTTCCCATCCCACCGAATCATAGAAGAGCGCCAAAGACTTCCCATCCCACCGAATCATAGAAGAGCGCCAATTACTTCCCATCCCACCGAATCATAGAAGAGCGCCAAAGACTTCCCATCCCACCAAATCATAGAAGATCGCCAAAGACTTCCCATCCCACTGAATCATAGAAGAGCGCCAAAGACTTCCCATCCTACCGAATCATAGAAGAGCGCCAAAGACTTCCCATCCCACCAAATCATAGAAGATCGCCAAAGACTTCCCATCCCACTGAATCATAGAAGAGTGCCAATGACTTCCCATCCCACCGAATCATAGAAGAGCGCCAATTACTTCCCATCCCACCGAATCATAGAAGAGCGCCAAAGACTTCCCATCCTACCGAATCATAGAAGAGCGCCAAAGACTTCCCATCCTACCGAATCATAGAAGAGCGCCAATTACTTCCCATCCCACCGAATCAGAGAAGAGCGCCAATTACTTCCCATCCCACCAAATAATAGAAGAGCGCCAAATACTTCCCATCCCACCAAATCATAGAAGAGCACCAAAGACTTCCCATCCTACCGAATCATAGAAGAGCGCCAATTACTTCCTATCCCACCGAATCATAGAAGAGCGCCAAAGACTTCCCATCTTACCGAATCATAGAAGAGCGCCAATTACTTCCCATCCCACCGAATCATAGAAGAGCGCCAATTACTTCCCATCCCACCAAATCATAGAAGAGCGCCAAATACTTCCCATCCTACCGAATTCATAGAAGAGCGCCAAAGACTTCCCATCCCACCGAATCATAGAAGAGCGCCAAAGACTTCCCATCCCACCGAATTCATAGAAGAGCGCCAAAGACTTCCCATTCTACCGAATCATAGAAGAGCGCCAAGTACTTCCCATCCCACCGAATCATAGAAGAGCGCCAATTACTTCCCATCCCACCAAATCATAGAAGAGCGCCAAATACTTCCCATCCTACCGAATTCATAGAAGAGCGCCAAAGACTTCCCATCCCACCGAATCATAGAAGAGCGCCAATAACTTTCCATCCCACCAAATCATAGAAGAGCACCAAAGACTTCCCATCCCACCGAATCATAGAAGAGCGCCAATTACTTCCCATCCCACCGAATCATAGAAGAGCGCCAAAGACTTCCCATCCCACCGAATCATAGAAGAGCGCCAATTACTTCCCATCCCACCGAATCATAGAAGAGCGCCAAAGACTTCCCATCCCACCAAATCATAGAAGATCGCCAAAGACTTCCCATCCCACTGAATCATAGAAGAGCGCCAAAGACTTCCCATCCTACCGAATCATAGAAGAGCGCCAAAGACTTCCCATCCCACTGAATCATAGAAGAGCGCCAAAGACTTCCCATCCTACCGAATCATAGAAGAGCGCCAAAGACTTCCCATCCTACCGAATCATAGAAGAGCGCCAATTACTTCCCATCCCACCGAATCAGAGAAGAGCGCCAATTACTTCCCATCCCACCAAATAATAGAAGAGCGCCAAATACTTCCCATCCCACCAAATCATAGAAGAGCACCAAAGACTTCCCATCCTACCGAATCATAGAAGAGCGCCAATTACTTCCTATCCCACCGAATCATAGAAGAGCGCCAAAGACTTCCCATCTTACCGAATCATAGAAGAGCGCCAATTACTTCCCATCCTACCGAATCATAGAAAAGCCAATTACTTCCCATCCCACCAAATAATAGAAGAGCGCCAAAGACTTCCCATCCCACCAAATCATAGAAGAGCACCAACGACTTCCCATCCCACCGAATCATAGAAGAGCGCCAATTACTTCCCATCCCACCGAATTCATAGAAGAGCGCCAAGTACTTCCCATCCCACCGAATCATAGAAGAGCGCCAATTACTTCCCATCCCACCAAATAATAGAAGAGAGCCAAATACTTCCCATCCCACCAAATAATAGAAGAGCGCCAAATACTTCCCATCCCACCAAATCATAGAAGAGCACCAAAGACTTCCCATCCTACCGAATCATAGAAGAGCGCCAATTACTTCCCATCCCACCAAATCATAGAAGAGCGCCAATTACTTCCCATCCCACCGAATCATAGAAGAGCGCCAATTACTTCCCATCCCACCAAATCATGGAAGAGCGCCAAAGACTTCCCATCCCACCAAATCATAGAAGAGCGCCAAAGACTTCCCATCCCACCGAATCATAGAAGAGCGCCAAATACTTCCCATCCCACTGAATCATAGAAGAGCCCCAATTGCTTCCCATCCCACCGAATCATAGAAGAGCGCCAAATACTTCCCATCCCACCAAATCATAGAAGAGCACCAAAGACTTCCCATCCTACCGAATCATAGAAGAGCGCCAATTACTTCCCATCCCACCAAATCATAGAAGAGCGCCAAAGACTTCCCATCCCACTGAATCATAGAAGAGTGCCAATGACTTCCCATCCCACCGAATCATAGAAGAGCGCCAATAACTTTCCATCCCACCAAATCATAGAAGAGCGCCAAAGACTTCCCATCCCACCGAATCATAGAAGAGCGCCAATTATTTCCCATCCCACCGAATCATAGAAGAGCGCCAAAGACTTCCCATCCCACTGAATCATAGAAGAGTGCCAATGACTTCCCATCCCACCGAATCATAGAAGAGCGCCAATAACTTTCCATCCCACCAAATCATAGAAGAGCGCCAATCACTTCCCATCCCATCGAATTCATAGAAGAGCGCCAATTACTTCCCATCCCACCAAATTCATAGAAGAGCGCCAATTACTTCCCATCCCACCGAATCATAGAAGAGCGCCAAAGACTTCCCATCCCACTGAATAATAGAAGAGTGCCAATTACTTCCCATCCCACCGAATCATAGAAGAGCGCCAATAACTTTCCATCCCACCAAATCATAGAAGAGCGCCAATCACTTCCCATCCCATCGAATTCATAGAAGAGCGCCAATAACTTTCCATCCCACCAAATCATAGAAGAGCGCCAATTACTTCCCATCCCACCAAATTCATAGAAGAGCGCCAATCACTTCCCATCCCACCAAATTCATAGAAGAGCGCCAATTACTTCCCATCCCACCAAATTCATAGAAGAGCGCCAATCACTTCCCATCTCACCGAATTCATAGAAGAGCGCCAATTACTTCCCATCCCACCGAATCATAGAAGAGCGCCAAAGACTTCCCATCCTACTGAATCATAGAAGAGTGCCAATGACTTCCCATCCCACCGAATCATAGAAGAGCGCCAATTACTTCCCATCCCACCGAATTCATAGAAGAGCATCAATGACTTCCCATCCTAATTGGCGCTCTTCCATGAATTCGGTGGAATGGATAGGCTGCATTCTCAGTGATGTCATCGCTCTCTAGTGATTGGATAGGCTGCCTTCTCAGTGATGTCATTGCTCTCTAGTGATTGGATAGGCTGCATTCTCAGTGATGTCATCGCTCTCTAGTGATTGGATAGGCTGCCTTCTCAGTGATGTCATCGCTCTCTAGTGATTGGATTGGCTGCATTCTCAGTGATGTCATCGCTCTCTAGTGATTGGATAGGCTGCATTCTCAGTGATGTCACCGCTCTCTAGTGATTGGATAGGCTGCCTTCTCAGTGATGTCATCGCTCTCTAGTGATTGGATAGGCTGCATTCTCAGTGATGTCATCGCTCTCTAGTGATTGGATAGGCTGCATTCTCAGTGATGTCATCGCTCTCTAGTGATTGGATTGGCTGCCTTCTCAGTGATGTCATCGCTCTCTAGTGATTGGATAGGCTGCATTCTCAGTGATGTCATCGCTCTCTAGTGATTGGATAGGCTGCATTCTCAGTGATGTCATCGCTCTCTAGTGATTGGATTGGCTGCATTCCCAGTGATGTCACTGTTCTCTTTTTATTGACCTTCTTGTGATTCTTTGAAGATCAGTGAGAAGTGAGATGGTTGGCTCTTGTATATTGGGATTAATTACACCAGGGTCAGGGGCCATCATGTCGGGGGCCCCTCAGTGTCTCAGACACTTGCTGGGCACCCCGTTTTACCCCCACACTGATAATTTTGGTAAATCTTTTCTTAGCTCAGACTCCTTATAGATGGATTCGTATTGCATTGTGGAATGGAGATGACGGGTGAGTTGGGGGATCTGAGGTTGGAAGGATGTTGGTTGGGTGAAGAGAAATCCTCATCATTATCTTCATTCTCTCCCATGAGATGAAAGTCGTCTGGTTATAAATAGCTCCTTCCACCTCCACACTGCTAATGAATGAAGGGACCGGAGCGCCTGGGAGCCTTCCAAAGGGTCTCGTCAAATCTTCAAAGGGACATCGATGGCGGAGAGTGGCGGCTGCATGCTGACACCTCCCACCACTTAAAGGAAACCTCCAACTTTTCATCTGCAATGTTCATAAAATATCACCAGGATGGATGATTCCACGTCATGTCAGATTTCAGGATTTTGCGTCCTCCCGAATTCTCTTCTATTCTGTGCTGAGGCCTGAAAATAAAACCATGAAATGCGGCTTCTCTGCTGAGGCTGCTGTGAGCTGCACATTGACCACCGGCCAGTTATAATGTTAGTCGGCTCCCCCTGGTGGTTTAATATCACAGAAACAGATCTGCAGTCAGATGGTACCGGAAGTACACCCAATGCTCTCAGTGATGTCACAGATCTGGTCAGCACATCCCCCCCCCTTTCCGGACCCTACCTGAGGGGTGTGGCCATTACTCAGCTCTTCCAGCACAGAGCACTGCAGTGGGAGGGCAGGATGCAGCATTTTCACCAGTTCCTAGAAATAGATCCATCACACATCATAAGATGCAGCTGTTCGGGTCTATAAGGAGACTTCAGATGGACTTTCACTTCCTTCTTACCCCTCCTATGTGTCTTCCTATGAGCTGCCCCCACCTCTACAGTTAGGCGTGGATGGGGGGACTCTGATCAGCAGAATGACGGAATATTGAACCTTGTTTGTCCAGCTACACGGGAAGGATCGGCTCTCCTCCTTTTCCAGACAGGGCCATACTGTGTAGCAGAGCTGTATAAATCTCAGGACTGGATGGCAGATAAAAACAACTCCCGTCTATGGATTTCATCTTGGAATTTGGTGGCTTGTCTGGTGTTCAGCTTTAAATTAGGATTTTATTTTAATTGGCCGGTTGTAAAACCTTTTTTTTTTGTTTAATACAAAGGTCTCCATTTTAAACGCTCAGCGCTCCTTTATCGCGCCTTTTGTCTCCGTCACACGCAGTGAATAGCAGCGATTCCGACACACAAAGGTTTCCAGTTTTATCAAACCCGCGAGGAGATAATCAACAATAGTCTCTGAATTCCATTATCATCGTCTTCTGGAAAGTCTAAATACAGCAAAAAAAGAGGAATGCGCGGCCGCGGCTTATTTAATCCGCGACATAAATATTTGCATTATCTGTATGTAGCGATAAGCCGCCGTTCCCGTGTTCCCTCATATCAGTCTTGTTTCACATTTTGTTCTGCTGCCAAATGAAAAATGAATCTGAGAACTGAAACTTCCTTCTGGGAGGACCGAAATCTCGGAATCCTCCGATTGTCTGTGTGTTGGTGAGTCTGGAAGGGAAGAATACGAAGATGAATGGATCCTCTACTACCTGGACTATAGATAGACACACAACTCCCATCATCTACACTCCCATCTATACCTCTATCTACACCACCATCTACACCACCACCCACCGCCATCTACACCCCCCCACCGCCATCTACACCACCACCCACCGCCATCTACACCACCACCCACCACCATCTACACCACCACCCACCGCCATCTACACCCCCCCACCGCCATCTACACCCCCCCACCGCCATCTACACCACCACCCACCGCCATCTACACCCCCCCACCGCCATCTACACCCCCCCACCGCCATCTACACCACCATCTACACCACCACTCACCGCCATCTACACCACCACCCACCACCATCTACACCACCACCCACCGCCATCTACACCCCCCCACCGCCATCTACACCCCCCCACCGCCATCTACACCACCACCCACCGCCATCTACACCACCACCCACCACCATCTACACCACCACCCACCGCCATCTACACCCCCCCACCGCCATCTACACCCCCCCACCGCCATCTACACCACCACCCACCGCCATCTACACCCCCCCACCGCCATCTACACCCCCCCACCGCCATCTACACCACCATCTACACCACCACTCACCGCCATCTACACCACCATCTACACCACCACCCACCGCCATCTACACCCCCCCACCGCCATCTACACCACCACCCACCGCCATCTACACCACCATCTACACCACCACCCACCGCCATCTACACCACCACCCACCACCATCTACACCCCCCCACCGCCATCTACACCACCATCTACACCACCACTCACCGCCATCTACACCACCACCCACCGCCATCTACACCCCCCCACCGCCATCTACACCACCACCCACCGCCATCTACACCCCCCCACCGCCATCTACACCCCCCCACCGCCATCTACACCACCACCCACCGCCATCTACACCACCACCCACCGCCATCTACACCACCACCCACCACCATCTACACCACCACCCACCGCCATCTACACCCCCCCACCGCCATCTACACCCCCCCACCGCCATCTACACCACCACCCACCGCCATCTACACCCCCCCACCGCCATCTACACCCCCCCACCGCCATCTACACCACCATCTACACCACCACTCACCGCCATCTACACCACCATCTACACCACCACCCACCGCCATCTACACCCCCCCACCGCCATCTACACCACCACCCACCGCCATCTACACCACCATCTACACCACCACCCACCGCCATCTACACCACCACCCACCACCATCTACACCCCCCCACCGCCATCTACACCACCATCTACACCACCACTCACCGCCATCTACACCACCACCCACCGCCATCTACACCCCCCCACCGCCATCTACACCACCACCCACCGCCATCTACACCACCACCCACCACCATCTACACCCCCCCACCGCCATCTACACCACCATCTACACCACCACTCACCGCCATCTACACCACCACCCACCGCCATCTACACCACCACCCACCACCATCTACACCACCACCCACCGCCATCTACACCCCCCCACCGCCATCTACACCCCCCCACCGCCATCTACACCACCACCCACCGCCATCTACACCCCCCCACCGCCATCTACACCCCCCCACCGCCATCTACACCACCACTCACCGCCATCTACACCACCATCTACACCACCACCCACCGCCATCTACACCCCCCCACCGCCATCTACACCACCACCCACCACCATCTACACCCCCCCACCGCCATCTACACCACCATCTACACCACCACTCACCGCCATCTACACCACCACCCACCGCCATCTACACCACCACCCACCACCATCTACACCACCACCCACCGCCATCTACACCCCCCCACCGCCATCTACACCCCCCCACCGCCATCTACACCACCACCCACCGCCATCTACACCCCCCCACCGCCATCTACACCCCCCCACCGCCATCTACACCACCACTCACCGCCATCTACACCACCATCTACACCACCACCCACCGCCATCTACACCCCCCCACCGCCATCTACACCACCACCCACCGCCATCTACACCACCATCTACACCACCACCCACCGCCATCTACACCACCACCCACCACCATCTACACCCCCCCACCGCCATCTACACCACCATCTACACCACCACTCACCGCCATCTACACCACCACCCACCGCCATCTACACCCCCCCACCGCCATCTACACCACCACCCACCGCCATCTACACCACCATCCACCACCATCTACACCCCCCCACCGCCATCTACACCACCATCTACACCACCACTCACCGCCATCTACACCACCACCCACCGCCATCTACACCACCACCCACCGCCATCTACACCACCACCCACCACCATCTACACCCCCCCACCGCCATCTACACCACCATCTACACCACCACTCACCGCCATCTACACCACCACCCACCGCCATCTACACCCCTCCACCGCCATCTACACCACCATCTACACCACCACCCACCGCCATCTACACCACCACCCACCGCCATCTACACCACCACCCACCGCCATCTACACCACCACCCACCGCCATCTACACCACCATCTACACCACCACCCACCGCCATCTACACCACCACCCACCACCATCTACACCCCCCCACCGCCATCTACACCACCATCTACACCACCACTCACCGCCATCTACACCACCACCCACCGCCATCTACACCCCCCCCACCGCCATCTACACCACCACCCACCGCCATCTACACCACCACCCACCACCATCTACACCACCACCCACCGCCATCTACACCACCACCCACCGCCATCTACACCACCACCCACCACCATCTACACCCCCCCACCGCCATCTACACCACCATCTACACCACCACTCACCGCCATCTACACCACCACCCACCGCCATCTACACCCCCCACCGCCATCTACACCACCATCTACACCACCACCCACCGCCATCTACACCACCACCCACCGCCATCTACACCACCACCCACCGCCATCTACACCACCACCCACCGCCATCTACACCACCATCTACACCACCACCCACCGCCATCTACACCACCACCCACCACCATCTACACCACCACCCACCGCCATCTACACCCCCCCACCGCCATCTACACCACCATCTACACCACCACCCACCGCCATCTACACCACCACCCACCGCCATCTACACCACCACCCACCGCCATCTACACCACCACTCACTGCCATCTACACCACCATCTACACCTTCATCTACACCTTCATCTACACCATCACCCACTGCCATTTACACCACCACCCACCTTCATCTACACCACCACCCACCGCCATCCACACCTCCATCTACACCACCACCCCCTGCCATCTACACCACCACCCACCGCCATCCACACCTCCATCTACACCTTCATCTACACCACCACCCAACGCCATCCGCACCACCACCCACCGCCATCCACACCGCCATCCACACCTCCATCTACACCTTCATCTACACCACCACCCACCGCCATCCGCACCACCACCCACCGCCATGCACACCGCCATCCACACCTCCATCTACACCTTCATCTACACCACCACCCACCGCCATCCACACCTCCATCTACACCACCATCTACACCTTTATCCACACTACCAACCACCGCCATCCACACCTCCATCTACACCACCTCCTTCACCTCCATCTACACCACCATCTACACCACCACCCACCTTCATCTACATCACCATCCACCGCTATCTACACCACCACCCACTGCCATCTACACCACCATCTACACCTTCATCTACACCTTCATCTACACCTTCATCTACACCACCACCCACCGCCATCTACACCACCACCCACCGCCATCCACACCTCCATCTACACCACCACCCACCGCCATCTACGACACCACCCACCGCCATCTACGACACCACCCACCGCCATCCACACCTCTATCTACACCGCCTCCTTCACCTCCATCTACACCGCCACCTACACCTACATCTACACCTCCATCTACACCGCCATCTACACCACCATCTACACCTTCTACACCATTTCCATCCACACCGCCATCTACACCTACATCTACACCTACATCTACACCGTCACCTTCACCTCCATCTACACCGTCATCTACACCACCATCTACACCTTCTACACCGTTTCCATCCACACCGCCATCTACACCTACATCTACACCTCCATCTACACCGTCACCTTCACCTCCATCCACACCACCATCTACACCTACATCTACACCGTCACCTTCACCTCCATCTACACCTTCTACACCATTTCCATCCAGACCGCCATCTACAAGGCCACCTTCTCCTCCATCTACTGTACATCACCCATCTCTGCCACCATCTACATCACCAGGTTCCCTCCTTTCTCATTCTTGCGCACTCTCTACCTCCCCTCCCCCCTCCCCCTCTAATATACATGTATATATAATCTCCCATTCTTTCCTCTGTAATGAAGACATTCGTTGTATTGATATCCTATCAATGCAGAGGGCAGATTGGTGATTGTGCACTGAAGCGGCATTCCAAATAAGGTCGATTGATTCCCGGCTCTGGCATCACTTTATATCTTCCAATTAGAGTGGAAAGGCCATCACCGTACGGCGCGCCATTGTGCCGACTCTGCGCCGAGAAAACCGCCACTACATTCATTAACATTTAGAGGAATGAAATTCTGAAAGAAATTTTTCTTTGCCACCAGAGCCATTTTTTTATTTTTTATTTTTTTTGCAATCGTGACAAAAAGCACATTTTAGGCCTGAAGATTCATTTAAACCCCCAAATATGATACATTTCCTGAAAGCAGAGACCCCGGAGAATAAAACGGTGCCAGTTCCAGATTTTTATGTCACAGAATATTAGTGCAACAGTATCTCAAACGTGTCATTTCATTTTAAAAAAGACACTTAGGCTCTGTTTCCATTGCTGCGAGTTGTTGTTGTGCGACTTGACACGTGTGAAGTCACATGACAAGTCAAAACCCATCTATTTCAATGGTCCCCATTCTAATTGGTGCGACTCAAGTCCCAGTCTACACCTACATTATTATTATTATTATTATACAGGATTTATATGGCGCCAACAGTTTACGCAGTGCTTTATGACATGAGGGCAGAGAGTACAAGAACAATACAATTCAATACAGGAGGAATCAGAGGGCCCTGATCGTTAGAGCTTACAATCTAGGAGGGAGGGTCAAGTTATACAAAAGGGTAATAGCTGTGGGGGATGAGCTAATGGAGAAAATAGTGCAGTTGTTAGATGGAGGCAGGATAGGTCTCTCTGAAGAGGAAAGTTTTCAGGGATCGCCTAAAAGTGGATAAATTTGGAGACAGTCTGACAGATTGGGGTAGGGAATTCCAGAGGATGGGCGAGGCTACACCGCCTCCTTCACCACCACCCACCACCATCTACACCACCACCCACTGCCATATTCACCACCATCTACACCTTCATCTACACCTTCATCTACACCTTCATCTACACCAATACCCACTGCCATCTACACCACCACCCACCACCATCTACGACACCACCCAAAGCCATCCACACCTCCATCTACACCGCCTCCTTCACCTCCATCTACACCGCCACCTACACCTCTATCTACACCTACATCTACACTGCCTCCTTCACCTCCATCTTCACCACCATCCACACCACCACCCACCGCCATCTACATCACAAACTACACTGCCATATACAACACCACCCACCGCCATCTACATCACCATCTACACCTTCATCTACACCGCCATCTACACCACCATCCACAGTCTCCATTTATACTGCCTTCTTCACCTCCATCTACACCACTATCTACACCTTCACCTCCATCTACACCGCCATCTACACCACCATCCACCTTCATCTACACCAGCACCCACCGCCATCTACACCACCACCCACTGCCATCTACACCACCATCCACACCTTCATCTACACCACCATCTACACTTTCATCTACACCAATACCCACCGCCATCTACACCACCACCCACCGCCATCTACGACACCACCCACCGCCATCCACACCTCCATCTACACCGCCTCCTTCACCTCCATCTACATCACCATCTACACCACCACCCACCGCCATCTACATCACCATCTACACCTTCATCTACACCGCCATCCACACCTCCATCTACACCGCCTCCTTTACCTCCATCTACAGCGCCACCTACACCACTATCTACACCTACATCTACACTGCCTCCTTCACCTCCATCTACACCGCCATCTACACCACCATCCACCTTCATCAACACCACCACCCACCACCATCTACACCACCACCCACCGCCATCTACACCACCATCTACACCACCACCCACCGCCATCTACACCACCACCCACTGCCATCTACACCACCATCTACACCTTCATCTACACCACCATCTACACCTTCATCTACACCAATACCCACCGCCATCTACACCACCACCCACCGCCATCTATGACACCACCCACTGCCATCCACACCTCCATCTACACCGCCTCCTTCACCTCCATCTACACCACCATCTACACCACCACCCACCGCCATCTACATCACCATCTATACCTTCATCTACACCGCCATGTACATCACCATCTATACCTTCATCTACACCACCATCTATACCACCATCCACAGTTTCCATTTATACTGCCTCCTTAACCTCCATCTACACCACTATCTACACCGTCACCTTCACCTCCATCTACACCGCCATCCACACCGTCATATACACCTCCATCTGCATGGTCACCTTCACCTCCATCTACACCATGTACACAGCCATCTACACCACCACCCACCGCCATCTACACCGCCATCTACACCTCTATTTACTCTGCTTCCTTCACCTCCATCTACTCCACTATCCACACCACCACCTACACCGTCACCTTCACCGCCATCTACACCACCATCTACATCTAAATCTACACCGTCACCTTCACCTCAATCTACACCATCACCCACCGCCATGTACACCACCATCTACACCACTATCCACACCACCATCTACACCACCTCCTTCACCTCCATCTACACCGCCATCTACACCACCACCCACCGCCATGTACACTTCCATCTACACCACCTCCTTCACCTCCATCTACACCGCCATCTACACCACCACCCACCGCCATGTACACTTCCATCTACACCACCTCCTTCACCTCCATCTACACCGCCATCTACACCACCACCATCTACACCGCCATCTACACCTAAATCTACACCGTCACCTTCACCTCCATCTACACCACCACCCACCGCCATGTACACCTCCATCTACACCACCATCTACACCACCATCTACACCGCCATCTACACCACCAACCGCCATGTACACCTCCATCTACACCACCTCCTTCACCTCCATCTACACCGCCATCTACACCATCACCCACCGCCATCAACACCACCATCTACACCACCTAAATCACCATCTACACCTCCATCTACACTACACCACCATCTACACCGCCATATACACCACCATCTACATCACCATCTACACTGCCATCTACACCTCCATCCACATGGCCACCTTCACCTCCATCTACACCACCATCTACACCTACATCTACACCGTCACCTTCACCTCCATCTACACCACCATCTACACCTACATCTACACCTCCATCTACACCGCCATCTACACCACCATCTACACCTTCTACACCATTTCCATCCACACCGCCATCTACACCTACATCTACACCTACATCTACACCGTCACCTTCACCTCCATCTACACCGTCATCTACACCACCATCTACACCTTCTACACCATTTCCATCCACACCGCCATCTACACCTACATCTACACCTGCATCTACACCGTCACCTTCACCTCCATCTACACCACCATCTACACCACCATCTACTCCTGCATCTACACCGTCACCTTCACCTCCATCTACACCACCATCTACACCTTCTACACCATTTCCATCCAGACCGCCATCTACAAGGCCACCTTCTCCTCCATCTACTGTACATCACCCATCTCTGCCACCATCTACATCACCAGGTTCCCTCCTTTCTCATTCTTGCGCACTCTCTACCTCCCCTCCCCCCTCCCCCTCTAATATACATGTATATATAATCTCCCATTCTTTCCTCTGTAATGAAGACATTCGTTGTATTGATATCCTATCAATGCAGAGGGCAGATTGGTGATTGTGCACTGAAGCGGCATTCCAAATAAGGTCGATTGATTCCCGGCTCTGGCATCACTTTATATCTTCCAATTAGAGTGGAAAGGCCATCACCGTACGGCGCGCCATTGTGCCGACTCTGCGCCGAGAAAACCGCCACTACATTCATTAACATTTAGAGGAATGAAATTCTGAAAGAAATTTTTCTTTGCCACCAGAGCCATTTTTTTATTTTTGATTTTTTTTGCAATCGTGACAAAAAGCACATTTTAGGCCTGAAGATTCATTTAAACCCCCAAATATGATACATTTCCTGAAAGCAGAGACCCCGGAGAATAAAACGGTGCCAGTTCCAGATTTTTATGTCACAGAATATTAGTGCAACAGTATCTCAAACGTTTCATTTCATTTTAAAAAAGACACTTAGGCTCTGTTTCCATTACTGCGAGTTGTTGTTGTGCGACTTGACACGTGTGAAGTCACATGACAAGTCAAAACCCATCTATTTCAATGGTCCCCATTCTAATTGGTGCGACTCAAGTCCCAGCGACTCCAAAAAAGCTTTCCGACATCGGTGCGACTTGTTCTCACATCGTTTTCACCGGTCGCATGAAGTCGCATCACAAATCGCATAGCAAAGTCGCAGTTTAAATTGCGCGACTTTGGGGACGCAATAGTGGAAACATGTTAGTGCAGAAAATGCGTTTTCTTTTTTTTTTTTTTTCGGTAAAATATAAAAGACGAGGTTTTGTGAGGTAAATAGACACCCAACATGTCCCGACACCTGCGAAACGGCGACAAACGTCCAAGATTGTCCATCAGAGCCCCTGCCGGTCCTTCGCTTAGTTATGTTGGATCCAGAAGGACCAGGCCGGGGTGCGCAGCAATGTTTAGGATGTGGAATGATTGTCATTTCCATACATACTGATGTGTGCGTTTATCTCATTACATGCCGGCTGTCAATTTATTTATGTAACCCATTAAAGTGCTCCAAACACCATAATCAATCAATAAATTGAATAAATACATAAATTAATCAATTTAAAAAAGACAATACATAAAATAAATAAAACAATTATAATCAATCAAATACATTAAAACAATGAATACATCAAATCAATCAATCATTTTGTACATAGGTGCTCCTGATGCATGCGTTTATGTTCTTCTGTATTCATAGCGGTGCAAGAAGTCTTTTTTTTTATTTTTGACCTGTTCATTTTATTCTGTGAGGTGTACTAAAACACCATAAACAAATCAATAAATTAATTAGATAAATAAAGCAATCAATAAATAAATTACCAATTAATTTAAAAAAGGACAATCAATACATAAAATAAATAAATAAATCAATTATAAAAATCAATCAATAAATTCATTAAATAAATAAAGCAATCAATCAATAAATAAATTACCAATTAATTTAAAAAATGACAATCAATACATAAAATAAATAAATAAATCGATTATAAAAATCAATCAATAAATGAATTAAATAAATAAAGCAATCAATCAATAAATAAATTACCAATTAATTTAAAAACGACAATCAATACATAAAATAAATAAATAAATCGATTATAAAAAATCAATCAATCAATTAGATAAATAAAGCAATCAATCAATAAATAAATTACCAATTAATTTAAAAAACGACAATCAATACATAAATAAATAAATCGATTATAAAAATCAATCAATAAATGAATTAAATAAATAAAGCAATCAATCAGTAAATAAATGACCAACTAATTTAAAAAATGACAATCAATACATAAAATAAATAAATAAATCGATTATAAAAATCAATCAATAAAAACAGTGAATCCATACATCCAATCAATCATTTTTGTACATAGGTGCTCCTAATGCATGCATTTATGTTTGTCACGGTCCCTACTGTGCCAAGCAGACGGCCAGGCGGGTCACATCCCAGGTGGCCCTGAACTCATGGCCTTCCGTTTAGTGCTCCTGTTTCTTTACCTCTGAGCCCCACCTCAGTTCTATTCAACCTGCTTTCCAACCATGTCCAGTTCATCATGAAGTACTGAGGGCGATACTCAGATTGCACCGATCATTCCTGGATCAGCTGAGGCAGGTTACCTAATCTGCTGGCTATAAAAGACTCACTCCGAGGGCTGGTCAGTTCCTGGTCTCTTGGTCGCCAAGGGTTCCTGGTCTCTGTTCCAATGTCCCAAGTCTGATTCTGGCTTCTGACCCCGGCCTCTGACCCCGGTCTCTGACCCCGGCCTCTGACCCCTGCCTCTGACCCCGGCTTCTGACCCCAGCCTCTGACCCTGGCCTCTGACCCCGGCTTCTGACCCCGGCCTCTGACCCCGGCTCTGTTTATCCTGACTTCCAGAATCCTTGACTCTGGCTTTACCTCGACTATCCCTTGACAATTTCCCATTGAAGCCCCCCCGTGCTCAGATTCACAGCCCAGGTAGCTTCTTACCTTGTTACAGAGTGCTGCGTGTATTCGGAAGGGGGAGCGTACATCTCCGCAATATGGACTCCAACCAAGGTAAGCCCTTACAATGTTCTTCTGTACATAGGGGTGCCAGAAGTCATATTTTTTTTTTTACCTGTTAATTTCATTCTGTGAAGTGCACTAAAACACCATAAACAAATCAAATAATTAAATAAATACCGTAAAGCAATCAATCAATACATGTAAATAAATAAATGACCAATTCATTTAAAAACGACAATCAATACATAAAATAAATAAATACATTCTAAAATCAATACATTAAATACAAACAATGAATCCACACATCCAATCAATCAATCAATCAATCAACCAATTAATCATTTTTGTACATAGATGCTCCTGATGCATGTGTCTACGTTCTTCTGTACATAGGGGTGCGAGAAGTCGTTTTTTTTTTTGTTTTGTTTTTTTCTTCCTGTTAATTTCATTCTGTGAAGTGCACTAAAACTATAAACAAATCAATTCATTAAATAAATAAAGCAATCAATAAATAAATTACCAATGAATGTAAAAAAGACGCTCAATACATAAAATAAATCAATTATAAAATCAATCAAATTAAATAAATAAAAACAATGAACCCATACATCCAATCAACCAATCAATCATTTTTGTACATAGGTGCTCCTAATGCTTGTGTTTATGTTCTTCTGTACATAGGGTTGCGAGAAGTCTTTTTTTTTTTAACCTGTTAATTTCATTATGTGAAGTGAGCTAAAACAAATCAATAAATAAACAAACAAATCCATCAATAACATAAATAAATAAGCAAACCATTAAATAAAATAAACAAATCAATCAATACATAAAATAAATACTAAACTAAACAAATCAATAAATGAATAAATAAACAAATCAATTAATTAAATGCATAACTAAACTAATCAATAAATGAACAAACAAATCCATCAATAAAATAAACAAGCAAACCATTAAATAAAATAAATAAACAAATCAATTAATACATTAAATAAATATTAAACAAAACCAAACAAATCAATAAATAAATTCAAAACAAATCAATCAATTAATTAAATAGATAAATAACTAAACAAATCAATAAATAAATACATTTAAAAAAGCAATCAAAATAAATAAAACAAATCAGTCAATCAATCAATCAATACATAAATAAACCAAAAAATAAAGTACCCGCCAGCTCAAACGCTCTTTCTTCCAATTAGGCAAAGTCAGTCGACCTGAACCACGCGACGCATTCCGGGGTAAAAATAGATCTGATGAATCTGATAACACTTGAGAAAAACAAATTAGAAGAGACTTTTCTTCCTCCGCTGGCGGGAATGATTTCTCACCGACTATATAAAGCTTCTGGTGCTGCCATTCCATGTGACGCCCTCCGCTTCAGAGTCTCCGGCACAGGAAACTGAGACCCCCCCCCCCATAGAGAGCCGGGACAGGAAACTGAGACCGCCTCCCCCCCCCCCATAGAGAGCCGGGACAGGAAACTGAGACCCCCCCCCCATAGAGAGCCTGGGACAGGAAACTGAGACCCCCCCCCATAGAGTGCCGGCACAGGAAACTGAGACCCCCCCCCCCCCCAAAGAGAGCCGGGACAGGAAACTGAGACCCCCCCAAAGAGAGCAGGGACAGGAAACTGAGACCCCCCTCCCCCCCCCATAGAGAGCCCGGGACAGGAAACTGAGACCCCCCCCCATAGAGAGCCGGCACAGGAAACTGAGACCCCCCCAAAGAGAGCCAGGACAGGAAACTGAGAACCCCCCCCCCAAAGAGAGCCAGGACAGGAAACTGAGACCCCCCCCCCAAAGAGAGCCGGGACAGGAAACTGAGACCCCCCCATAGAGAGCCGGGACAGGAAACTGAGACACCCCCCCCCATAGAGAGCCGGGACAGGAAACTGAGACCCCCCTCCCCCCCCATAGAGAGCCTGGGACAGGAAACTGAGACCCCCCCCATAGAGAGCCGGCACAGGAAACTGAGACCCCCCCCGTAGAGAGCCGGGACAGGAAACTGAGACCCCCCTCCCCCCCATAGAGAGCCTGGGACAGGAAACTGAGAGCCCCCCCATAGAGAGCCGGCACAGGAAACTGAGACCCCCCCCAAAGAGAGCCGGGACAGGAAACTGAGACCCCCCAAAGAGAGCCGGGACAGGAAACTGAGACCCCCCCCAAAGAGAGCCGGGACAGGAAACTGAGACCCCCCCCCATAGAGAGCCGGCACAGGAAACTGAGACCCCCCCCCCCCAAAGAGAGCCGGGACAAGAAACTGAGACCCCCCCATAGAGGGCCGGGACAGGAAACTGAGACACCCCCCCATAGAGAGCCAGGACAGGAAACTGAGACCCCCCCCAAAGAGAGCCGGGACAGGAAACTGAGACCCCCCCCCATAGAGAGCCGGGACAGGAAACTGAGACCCCCCCCAAAGAGAGCCGGGACAGGAAACTGAGACCCCCCCCATAGAGAGCCGGCACAGGAAACTGAGACCCCCCCCCCAAAGAGAGCCGGGACAGGAAACTGAGACCTCCCCCCAAAGAGAGCCGGGACAGGAAACTGAGACCCCCTCCCCCCCCATAGAGAGCCTGGGACAGGAAACTGAGACCCCCCCCCAAAGAGAGCCGGGACAGGAAACTGAGACCCCCCCAAAGAGAGCCGGGACAGGAAACTGAGACCCCCCATAGAGAGTCGGGACAGGAAACTGAGCTCCCCCCCCATAGAGAGCCGGGACAGGAAACTGAGACCCCCCTCCCCCCCCCATAGAGAGCCTGGGACAGGAAACTGAGACCCCCCAAAGAGAGCCGGGACAGGAAACTGAGACCCCCCCCAAAGAGAGCCGGGACAGGAAACTGAGACCCCCTCATAGAGAGTCGGGACAGGAAACTGAGCCCCCCCCCCCCATAGAGAGCCGGGACAGGAAACTGAGACCCCCCCCCCCATAGAGAGCGGGGACAGAAAATCTGTTCCTTTATTCTGATACATTGTATCTCCCAGGAAATCGAGAGATAAAGTCTCTCTACATCCAAATGTCAAATATTGCAGCTCTCCTGTCCTCAGGTGTGGCGACTGCAGTCATATTTGGGGGGATATGATCTCCATGTATAAATACATAAGGGGGGATATGATCTCCATGTATAAATACATAAGGGGGGATATGATCTCCATGTATAAATACATAAGGGGGGGATATGATCTCCATGTATAAATACATAAGGGGGGATATAATCTCCATGTATAAATACATAAGGGGGGGATATGATCACCATGTATAAATACATAAGGGGGGATATGATCACCATGTATAAATACATAAGGGGGATATGATCTCCATGTATAAATACATAAGGGGGGATATGATCTCCATGTATAAATACATAAGGGGGGGATATAATCTCCATGTATAAATACATAAGGGGGGGATATGATCACCATGTATAAATACATAAGGGGGGGATATGATCTCCACGTATAAATACATAAGGGGGGATATGATCACCATGTATAAATACATAAGGGGGGATATGATCTCCATGTATAAATACATAAGGGGGGATATGATCTCCATGTATAAATACATAAGGGGGGATATGATCTCCATGTATAAATACATAAGGGGGGGATATGATCTCCATGTATAAATACATAAGGGGGGGATATGATCTCCATGTATAAATACATAAGGGGGTATATGATCTCCATGTATAAATACATAAGGGGGGGATATGATCTCCATGTATAAATACATAAGGGGGGATATGATCTCCATGTATAAATACATAAGGGGGGATATGATCTCCATGTATAAATACATAAGGGGGGATATGATCTCCATGTATAAATACATGAGGGGGGATATGATCTCCATGTATAAATACATAAGGGGGGGATATGATCTCCATGTATAAATACATAAGGGGGATATGATCACCATGTATAAATACATAAGGGGGGATATGATCTCCATGTATAAATACATAAGGGGGGATATGATCTCCATGTATAAATACATAAGGGGGGATATGATCTCCATGTATAAATACATAAGGGGGGATATGATCTCCATGTATAAATACATAAGGGGGGATATGATCTCCATGTATAAATACATAAGGGGGATATGATCTCCATGTATAAATACATAAGGGGGGACATGATCACCATGTATAAATACATAAGGGGGGATATGATCTCCATGTATAAATACATAAGGGGGGGATATGATCTCCATGTATAAATACATAAGGGGGGGGATATAATCTCCATGTATAAATACATAAGGGGGGGATATGATCACCATGTACAAATACATAAGGGGGATATAATCTCCATGTATAAATACATAAGGGGGGATATGATCTCCATGTATAAATACATAAGGGGGGATATGATCACCATGTATAAATACATAAGGGGGGATATGATCTCCATGTATAAATACATAAGGGGGGATATGATCTCCATGTATAAATACATAAGGGGGGATATGATCTCCATGTATAAATACATAAGGGGGGATATGATCTCCATGTATAAATACATAAGGGGGATATAATCTCCATGTATAAATACATAAGGGGGGATATGATCTCCATGTATAAATACATAAGGGGGGATATGATCTCCATGTATAAATACTTAAGGGGGGATATGATCTTCATGTATAAATACATAAGGGGGGACATGATCACCATGTATAAATACATAAGGGGGGATATGATCTCCATGTATAAATACATAAGGGGGGGATATGATCTCCATGTATAAATACATAAGGGGGGGGGGATATAATCTCCATGTATAAATACATAAGGGGGGGATATGATCACCATGTATAAATACATAAGGGGGGGATATGATCTCCATGTATAAATACATAAGGGGGATATGATCACCATGTATAAATACATAAGGGGGGATATGATCTCCATGTATAAATACATAAGGGGGGATATGATCTCCATGTATAAATACATAAGGGGGGATATGATCTCCATGTATAAATACATAAGGGGGGATATGATCTCCATGTATAAATGCATAAGGGGGATATAATCTCCATGTATAAATACATAAGGGGGGGATATGATCTCCATTTATAAATACATATGGGGGGGATATGATCTCCATGTATAATACATAAGGGGGGATATGATCTCCATGTATAAATACATAAAGGGGGATATGATCTCCATATATAAATACATAAGGGGGGATATGATCTCCATGTATAAATACATAAGGGGGGATATGATCTCCATGTATAAATACATAAGGGGGGATATGATCTCCATGTATAAATACATGAGGGGGGATATGATCTCCATGTATAAATATATAAGGGGTCCATATAGTGAACTTGGTGTTGAGTTATTCTCTGTACGGTCATCACTGAGGACAAGGGGGGGGGGGAATCTTTACATCTGGAGGAAAAGAGATTTCATCTCCAAATACGGAAAGGTTTCTTCACAGTAAGAGCTGTGATAATGTGGAATATTCTCCCTCCAGAGGTGGATCGGGACAGATCAGTAGATTTCTATAAGAAAGTTCTGGATTCTTTCCTAAATGTACAGAATATAACTGGGTGACATTTATAGGGAGAATCCGATTGGCTCTCGGGGGATCAGGGGGGATTTTTTCCCCTGCTGTAGCACATTGGATGATGCTCTGCTGGGGGGTTTTGCTTTCCTCTGGATCACCTGAGGGTATAAATTTGGGTATATTGGATTGTATGATATTTTTTATTTTATTTTATTTATTGTTTTTAAGGTAGAACTGGATGGACTTGTGTCTTTTTTTCAACCTATCTATGTAACTATGTAACTAAATATTTCCCCCACCTGGTGATCCCGCCAGTGACATACTTCCTGTCCTCGGGTGACAACGCTCACTGCACTGTATCTATGGAGGGGAAGTGTAGTCACCTCTGGACAGCAGCATTATCACCCCATGGAGATTGGGTGTTGGATGGACAAGTAGATTTAGAGGAACTTTACATAAGTGATTAACAAATTAAAGTCCACCCCCCCCCTTTTTTTTCCACAAACACCCCCCTTCCCTCCCCCCAACCCTCTAACTGACACTTTTGCAGCACAGTTTAGTCTATTAAAGGAAGTTAAAAAATGACTTCCTGGAGGAACAGATAATACATCTATATTACAGGCAGTGGCGGTTGGTGCTCAATTTTCTTTTGGGGGGAAGGGGGCGCAGTAAATAAACCTGCCCCCTCACTCCCACCCCACCAAGCCATCCCACCGAAAGGATCGATTGATCGCTTGCCAGGCCACCCGCACTTACCCCATCCAGGTCACGGCTTCCCCCCTGCATCTCCTCCCAAGTCCTGGTGGTCGATTTTCCTCCCCAATATTAGGACTCCCGGCCAATCGGGTCTCAGGACCCACTTTCTGATTGACTGGGAGGAGAAGCAGGAAGACATTAGTAAATATTAATTTATTAATGTCACACAAGTGGGTGGGCTCGGGACACAGTACTCTGCGCCCCGAGCCCACCCTTTGTTTAAGCCAGTTAGAGCCTCAGGCTCTGATCATGTTCTTCAAAAAAAAAAAACACCCATTGAAATCCATGAGTCCGGCGCCCAGCATGGAGATTAGGGTCCGGGTGCATGGATTGGGGGGGGCGGCGCCCCTAGAGAGCAGCCGCCACTGATTACAGGTTTTTTTTTTTTGGAATAGCAAGGAAGGGGACTTTAAAGGTGCCATGACACACACATATACATTTTTTTTTTGTACTCCAACATTAAAAATATGTAATTACAAACAAATATTAAACTCAAGCAAGGAATATAGTATACAAATTCTTATGCACTTCACTCGACATGTTTCGCCAGCTGGCTTCTTCAGGAGATGCAAAGCATTATATCTGTGACAGACTCACCCGGGACAGAGGCTTTTGGTGGGGAATGAATGCTAGCCTCTTGCCTACCAACTATGGGCCCTGGAGGACCCGGATACACGACTATGGGCCCTGGAGGACCCAGATACACGACTATGGGCCCTGGAGGCCCTGGAAGACCGGGATACATGACTATGGGCCCTGGAGGACCCGGATACATGACTATGGGCCCTGGAGGACCCGGATACACGACTATGGGCCCTGAAGGCCCTGGAAGACCCGGATACATGACTATGAGCCCTGGAGGACCCAGATACATGACTATGGGCCCTGGAGGACCCGGATACATTACTATGGGCCCTGGAGGACCCGGATACATGACTATGGGCCCTGGGGGACCCGGATACCTGACTATGGGCCCTGGAGGACCCGGATACATGACTATGGGCTCTGGAGGACCCGGATACATGACTATGGGCCCTGGAGGACCCGGATACTTGACTATGGGCCCTGGAGGACCCGGATACATGACTATGGGCCCTGGAGGACCCGGATACATGACTATGGGTCCTGGAGGACCCGGATACATGACTATGGGCCCTGGAGGACCCGGATACATGACTATGGGCCCTGGAGGACCCGGACACATGACTTTAGGCCATGGCATTTGAGGGAGCTACAAGTATTTAGGAAGATGTTCTGTTATATAATGCATAAGTACATTATTAAGGGGGCCATGATGGTCTCTGCCAGCTTGGGACTCATAGCTGATGTCCCTCAGCAAGCCACCATCTGGGGTCCCCTGCCGTAATGTGTTTATTGTAAGTAGGTTTAGTGTGCCACCTAAAGGTCTTTCACCCATTGTTGTTTGTGCTAATTAACTCTGCTATTGTATGAAGGTATTCTGTGTTTATACTTATGTATAATGTACTGTGTGACGCTCGGTGACAAGTCTGACCTGTAATGAGATCCTGATTCATCAAAGCATTGTCTAGGTGTGAATTCCCATTGACCTTTTTGTTTCTGTCTGGGGGGGGGGGCACTGAGTCATTCAGGTGGCTAATTAACATAATGTTTATAGTATATGTCTGTTGTTCTAATTAATATTATCCTGTGTGCAGTTTGTATTGTTAGAGTAATATAATCAGGAGGGGGGTGTCATCCTGTGGGGTATGTATTCTGTGTTAGTTTGTTCAGATAAATGTGTTCCAGCTTTGCAGCCAAATGAGTCCTGCCTAGTTCCTGGTTGCAGTAGGCGGCTATAATATCTGATATCTATCTTCAGACTGGAGGAAGCGGTATATGACGGAATCACTCAAGCAGAGTGTGGGACGTTCCGTTACAAGATATATTGTCACAAATATAAAGATGTAAATACAATGCATCAAGACACAATTTTTCTTATTTAAGCAAACACAATATACATTTCCAGAAGAAGAAGAAAGAAAATGCTCACATAACTAATCAATATTACAATAATATCAATCAATATACGAATCGATCGCAGTGTGAAGGAGGGTGCACCCATGGGCGTCCGCAGCATAGGGCAAGGGGGGGCAACTGCCCCCCTGGAATCGTAAGAAGGTAGAGGTCGACTGTTATATATGGAAGAAAGGGAGGAGGAACGTGGGGTTCGCGCTTGCTCCTCCCACAGGTGTGTGCAGTGGCCGAGAGAGAATACGCTGCCAGTGCTATCGCATCACTGAAGAACCACATGTAACAGCACTGCAGTGCTACTGTGCCAGTTAGGAGGAGAATATATATATATATATTGCTTGGAAAGTTGGACAGCTGAGCTATTGCTGGAAAAATATATTTGTGTTATAATATCTTCTTCACTTTATATGGAAGTTACTCCGTCTCTCAGGCATACCAGTCCATGATGCCCATATAAATATAGCCTAGAGGATGTACATCCTTCTATTTGCAATGTGTTGCAACACATCTGTTGTGGCCATAATTTGATCTTGATGAAAACAACGTATACAGTATAGGCTGTTTTCATAAAGATCAAAATATGGCCACAATAGATGTATTGCAACACATTGCAAATAGAAGGATGTACATTCTCTAGGCTATATTTATATGGGCATGGAGTGAAGCTGAATTATCTCAAGAGCTATTTCACACTGCCATCTGGCCGCGTTATGGCTAAAACTAGCGGCGCCTTACCATCGTTTTAGCGGTGTTATATTCGGCCGATAGCGGGGAGCTAGCGATCGAAGAAAGGGTTAAATGTGACTGTGTATCGCCGCTGCCGAAGCGCACCCCCCCTGAAAAAAGTTCTGCGGACGCCCATGGGTGCACCGTAGGAACCATACCACCACTTTGTTCCTTTGGTGCATCCTCCTTCACACTGCGGTTGATTTGTCTATTGATTGGTATTATTGTAATATTGATTAGTTATGTGAGCATTTTCTTTCTTTCTTCTTCTGGAAATGTATATTGTGTTTGTTTAAATAAGAAAAATTGTGTCTTCATACATTGTATTTACATCTTTAAAGGTTGTGACAATACATATAATGTTTTGCAGCTCCTGAAGAAGCCGGTTGGTGAAACATGTTGAGCGAAGACCAAAAAAATTTGTATACGATATTCCTTGCTTGATTTTAATATGTTTGTATTTACATATTTTTAATGTTGAAGTAAAATAACAATTAACATTTGTATTATATGTGTCATGGCACCTTTAAAGTCCCCTTCCTTGCTATTTCACAAAATGTTCTTTCCTGGGATGTGGGTGTCTTTGATCCCCAGGTTTGAGTGGTAAAGGGAGGGGGGAGGGGGGCTGCTCAGCTAATCCTAGTGACTGACGGTCATTTATGATTTAGCCCGGAGTTCCACTTTAAGCTGATATTCCCATCCATTCAGTGCTGAGACCTACGATGGCCATCGATCCGGTACGACTAACAAGTAAAAATATGAAAGCCTCAGCAAACGTCACAGGAAGTCAGAATGGGCGCTCAATGAAAATGTTGAACATGAAAGATTCGGCGGATCGGACGCAATGAAAAGCCGCATCGAATTTAGTGATTTCCTTCCTGAGAATTCTTGAGATGGAAAAGCTTTAAGATTGAACCCTTTTTAGATGTTTTTCTTCTCCAGAAGAACGTTTCCTGCCTCTGGAAGGAGATACATTTACATATTGTCACTTCAGGAGGCTGCTGGGGATGTATTGAGTGCAACTAATGGAGACGGAAAGTGACAAGTCTTGTTCATGGGCCGGCGGCCAACACATATCGATCACCTGGAGGGTCGATCAGATCGCTGCAGTCCAGAGGCTGAGAATGAATTATTAATTATTAAAGGGAACCATTGATGATATGTGGAGGAGCACAATGGGGAGCAGAGATTTTCCTCCAGGCTCAGCTGTAATGCACCATCCATGCCTATAGGTGGAGGTATGGAGACCCCTTCTGGTGAAGGTTCTGTAATACAGGAGAGGTATCGCCATGACATCACTGTGGGCTCTGTACCCAGAAAAACATGATGTATTCCAAGCATCAGAATGGATACCGCCCCCTTAGAATGAACCAATGGCTGGGTTTGCTCCTAAACATCTGTCATGTACCTGGTTCGTGAGCCTGACATGTAGAGGAGAGCCTCTTGTGCCACCCCGGCTTGTGGGCCACTGAGGTGTAGACAGCAGCCACAGAAGCTCGGTGACATAGGAGTGCCTAGGACCAGTCCAGTATTCAGTATGGCTGGTTGTCTGTGGCTGGATATGCAGCAGGCAGACTGGTAAACGTTAGACAGACCAGAACTGGGACAGGCTGAGATCGGAGCAGGAACCAGATGCATTCCGCAGAGCAGAGCGGACTGGAAGAGCAGATGAAGGGTCAGGCAAGCCAAGTTGGTAACATTCGGGCAGGAACAGCAGAGCAACAGGCAAAAGAGAAGCCCAAAAGCAAGCCGGGGTCAGGGTATCAAGCAGACAGCATTATAAAGAACAAGGCGGATCAAGACCAGAGGTCAGCACAGATAACAGGTCAGGACACACAGAAGCTGCAGACCAAACAGTCTTTGGTGCACAAAGTACAATAGCCCTTTTGGCGCCCATGTTGGTGACAGGCGCATGTGTGTGTGCATGCCGACGCACCGTGAACACGCGTGCCTGCCATGCAAATCTTGCTGCACAGCTATGCCTTTCCTGACATTGCCCCCCCTACGGGCAACCTCTGGATGCCCAACTGGCTCCTCTTCTGTGGGTGACTATGAAAAGATACACGAATCCGGTCCACTGCGTGCACATTACTACTAGGATCCCAAGAGTTCTCCTCTGGACCATAACCTCTCCATTTAATCAAGTACTGCATTTGCCCCCTTCTTTTCCTGCAGTCTATGATGGCCTCGACTTCAAATTCCTCATCCCCATTAATGGTAATAGGTGCAGGGGGTCCTGAACTGCGATTGGGAAATAGATCTTGTACTGCCGGTTTCAACAGGGATACATGAAATACTGGATGTACTTTGAGGGACTCAGATGTTCTCAGAAGACACAACATTCATTTTCGGTGCCAAATTCTTAGATGGGCAAGTCATCCTTACGTTCGTTGTGGTGAGCCATACCTGGTCCCCTGGTTGCAGCAACAGTTCCCCTCTTCTCCTTCTGTCAAATATTCTTTTGTTGTCCTCCTGAGCCTTCTTGACCGCCTCCTGTAACAAGTTATTAGTAGAAAAAATATCCAGAGTACTCTGGACAGCAGGAACAGCAGTTTCAGGAATCAGGTCAGGTAAAAAGGTTGGGTGGAACCCATAATTTGCCAAAAATGGGGATTGTTTGGTGGCAGAGGTGTTATTATATGCAAATTCTGCGAGTGGTAAAAGAGATACCTAGTCATCCTGGGCAAAGGACGTGAAACATGGGATATACTGCTCCAGAGTTTGATTGGTTCGTTCCGTTTGTCCGTTTGTCTGGGGATGGTAAGCTGAAGAAAAGGATAGTGCAATTTTTAGGGATCCACATTATGCTTTCCAGAACCTTGATGTGAATTGGACTCCACGGTCTGATACAATGTTTATCGGAATGCCATGAAGTCTGACCACCTCCTTAATAAAGACCTGAGCGGTCTCGGCAGCAACGGGGTCCCCTTCAGGGGTAGGAAGTGTGCCATTTTTGATAAATGATCCACCACCACAAAAATTGCAGAACAGTCTTCAGAAGGTGGAAGCTCGGCAACAAAGTCCATGGCGATCATCTTCCAAGGCCTATCAGGTACAGGTAAGGGTCTGAGTAAGCCCCAAGCTTTATTTCGGGTACTCTTGCTCTGAATGTAGATAGTGCATGCCTTGACATAAGCCCTGCAATCCTTCTCCAACCCAGGCCACCAGAAAGTATGTTCCACCAATTCTATGGTGTTGTGGGTTCTGAAATGGCCTGCTAACGGGTGGTCATGGCAGAATCCTAGGACCGCATTTTCTGGTACAAAAATGTGCTCCTCTTTCCATAATAGGCCATTCTTTGCCTGCAATGTGACCCCTGGAGGACTGGATGTACCTGCTGAGGCTTGCTGCAATTGTGGTAGTAGGCCTGACTGTAACAGAAGAAAGATTTTGGCTGGTAAGAGGGTGTCTGGTGAAGGTATGTCCTTTGGATCCTCAAACATGCGTGATAACGCGTCAGGTTTGGTGTTCTTTGATCCGGGTCTGTAGGTAATATGAAAAGCGAACCTTGAGAAAAAGAGCACCCAGTGGGCCTGACATGTCCTGAGACATTTTGCAGTCCTTAAGTACTCAAGGTTCTTATGGTCTGTGAAGGTTAATCGGATGAGTGGCTCCTACCAGCAGGTACCTCCACTCTTCCAATGCTGCCTTGATTGCCAGAAGCTCCCTATCTCCCACGTCATAATTTCTTTCTGGTTGGGTAAGCTTCCAAGTAAAGAATGCGACCGGATGAATCACATCCTTGGGGCCCTGTCACTGCTACAAAACTGCTCCAACTGCACGTTCTGATGCATCTACTTCTAAGATGTAGGACAGGGCGGAATCCGGATGACTTAGAACAGAAGCAGTAAATCATTCCTTCAAGGTTTCAAATGCAGTTTGTGCTTCAGCAGACCAGTGGAAATGGTTGCCTTGTTCGGTAAGTTGGGTGATAGGAGAAATATTAGCTGAGAGGTTCCTGATGAATTTAGGATAAAAGTTGGCGAAGCCTAGAAAGCATTGGATTCCTTTTTTAACGGTGGGAGCTGGCCAATCCAAGATTGTGGATACTTTTTGGGGATCCATCCTGATTCCCTCAGTGGAGATAATTAACCCAAGGAATTGGATGCTCTGCTGTTCAAAGTGGCACGTCTCAGCTTTGGCGTAGAGTCCGTGCTGGCGGAGTTGGAGAAGTACACTCTTGACATGCCCTCGATGTATCTCTAATGAGATGGAGAATATCAAAATGTCATCCAAGTATAAGGAAGTCTCTGAAGATATTGTTGACAAAGTGTTGAAAAGTAGCTGGGGCGTTGCATAGGCCGAACGACATGACCAGATATTCATAGTGACCAAAGCGGGTATGGAAGGCTGTCTTCCACTCATTGCCTTCCCTGATCTGGACTAGGTTATAGGCTCCTCGTAAGTCAAGTTTTGTAAATACCCTGGCAGACTTGAGTCTCTGAAGGAGTTCAGGATCTAAGGGCAGGGGGTAGCGTTTTTTACGGTGATCTTATTAATGTCGCGGTAATACATACGTGGCCTCAGGGACTGGTCCCTTTTTCTCCACAAAAAATATACCTGCTCTGGCTGGTGAAGTTGAGGGGCGAATGAACTCCTTCCGTGGGTTCTCTTCAATATAGTCCTTCAGAACCTCTAACTCACGCTCAGACAGGGGAGAGATACGTCCGTAGGGAATTTCTGCCCCCGGAAGAAGCTCAATGGGACAAATATATAGTGCTGTGCGGAGGAAGGGTATCTGTGCCCCTTTTACCGAACACATCCAGGAATTCATGGTAGCATTGGGGACTACCTGACACAGTTGGGAATGCGATTCCAAGCATAGTAAAGAAGCAGGAGGTTGAGGCGGTGCTGGACAACACTGTTTCTGACAGTAAGGTGAAAGGAAGTCTATTCTTCCAGATTCCCAGTCAATATGTGGGTTGTGAGCCCGGAACCAAGGGAAGACTAAGATGACAGGGAAAAGAGGTGAAGAAATCCCATCCAAACCTAATAGTTCCTGGTGGTTGATAGTGGTTGTAGTTAGAAGTAGGGAGATCTCTTTGGTCACAAGTCCTGATTTAAGGCAATATCCGTCTGCAGGAACACGGTGAGCCCTTGGTCCTCAGGTTGTAGTGGGATGTGCTGCTGGGCCACAAAGTACAGATCAATGAAGCAACTGCAAGCTCCCGAATCGATGATTGCCGTCCCTGGCACGGTTCTTCCCGGAAGCTGGAATGAGATAGGCAAGAAGACTATGTGAGCTGAATTGGCAGATATGTTGGGTTGTTTAGCTGAAGAAAGTGAAAGGCATCTATGTAGCTTGGCTGGGCAGGCGCGTACATAGTGTAAAAAGAAAAGGCCGAAGGCCAACGTAGGGTTTGGAAATTGGTGAAAATAAATTGATAATTATTATATGTGAGTAAACAATAGACAGCTGCCAGCACTTCAAAGTCTAATACAAAAACTTCAAGCAAGTAAAATATACCAAATAAATGCAGCGCTAGTAAAATTAGTGATCTCTTAAACAAGTGGTGAGAAAACGAAAGCAGAGTCCCATTGAAATTAAACAAGTAATAAAAAAACTAAGGCAGAGTCCCATTCAAGTCCATATATCAACCAACAAACAAATTATCACCATATAAAGGTCATAATTTGCAGTGGAAAAAATCCTCCTTCCATCCATCTTTCCTTCAACTCTGACCGGCTTCCCTGTCCCTGTTGAAGAAAAGCATCCCCACCACATGATGCTGCCACCACCATGTTTCACGGTGGGGATGGTGTGTTCAGGGTGATGTGCAGTGTTAGTTTTCCCCACACATAGCGTTTTACTTTTAGGCCATAAAGTTGAATTTTGGTCTCATGAGACCAGATCACCTTCTTCCACATGTTTGCTGTGTCCTCCACATGGCTTCTCACAAACTACAAACAGGACTTCTTATGACTTTCTTTCTCCAATGTCTTTCTTCTTGTCACTCTTCCATAAAGGGCAGATTTGTGGAGAACACGACTAATAGTTGTCCTGTGGACAGATTCTCCCACCTGAGCTGTGGATCTCTGCAGCTCCTCCAGAGTTACCATGGACCTCTTGGCTCTTCTCTGATGAATGTTCTCCTTGCCCGGCCGGTCAGTTTAGGTGGACGGCCATGTCTTGGTAGGTTTGCAGTTGTGCCATACTCTTTACATTTTCCGATGATGGATTGAACAGAGCTCCGTGAGATGTTCAAAGCTTGGGAGATTTTTTTATAACCTAACCCTGCTTTATACTTCTCCACAACTTTATCCCTGACCTGTCTGGTGTGTTCCTTGGCCTTCATGATGCTGTTTGTTCACTAAGGTTCTCTAACAAACCTCTGAGGGCTTCACAGAACAGCTGTATTTATACTGAGATTAAATGACACTCAGGTGGACTCTATTTACTAATTAGGTGACTTCTGAAGACAATTGGTTCCACTAGATTTTAGTTAGGGGTATCAGAGTAAAGGGGGCTGAATACAAATGTCCCCCCCCCCACACTTTTCACATATTTATTTGTATCATTTATCATTTTCCTTCCACTTCATAATTATGTGACACTTTGTGTTGGTCTATCACATAAAATCCCAATAAAATACATTTACGATTTTGGTTGTAACAAAATGTGGGGAATTTCAAGGGGTATGAATACTTTTTCTAGGCACTGTATAGGGAGTGATGACAGACAACCTACACGACGATCTCTTTAGCGATCCCTACAGTCTCTGGGGATCAGGTCTATGAATATGGACTCTTCTCTTCCTGATCTCTGTGTGAGATCTATAGATCCCAGTTACATAGTAGATGAGGTTGAAAAAAGTCCAACCTATGTGTGTGATTATATGTCAGATTACATTATATATCCTGTATGTTGTGTGATTATATGTCATATTACATTATATATCTCTGTATGTTGTGTGATTATATGTCATATTACATTATATATCTCTGTATGTTGTGTGATTATATGTCATATTACATTATATATCTCTGTATGTTGTGTGATTATATGTCATATTACATTATATATCCTGTATGTTGTGTGATTATATGTCATATTACATTATATATCCTGTATGTTGTGTGATTATATGTCATATTACATTATATATCCTGTATGTTGTGTGATTATATGTCATATTACATTATATATCTCTGTATGTTGTGTGATTATATGTCATATTACATTATATATCTCTGTATGTTGTGTGATTATATGTCATATTACATTATATATCTCTGTATGTTGCAGTCATTCAGGTGATTATCTAATAGTTTCTTGAAGCCATCAATGCCCCCCTGCAGTTCTCTGTGTATATATATATATATATATACCCCCCCCCCCCCCCGTGATCCCACCATGAGCGCTTCTCCTCTCTCCGATCCCTATGATCCCTCCTCTGGCTGTAGAAGGACAGATAATGATGAATTGGGGTAATTATCAGGATATTAATCTGCTGCCCTGTGTGAAGTGAGGACGGCGTCTCCGGTGATTTTGTCATTATAATGCGGCGTGTCGCTAATCATAGAAGAGGGGGGGAGGGGGAGGCTCATCACAGGAGGAGATCCGCAGATTGGAAGCCGGATTATCGAATGATCTGCAGAGATCGCAATGTACAGCGACATTCCGCCGCCTCTTACTGCACACCGGACCTTGTAAACGCACATCAGACGTTCGTTATTTCTGCCTCTAAACATCCCTCAATGTTACCCCCCTGAAGATTTACCCCCCCCCCTTCCTGACCAGGGCATGTTGTGCAATTCGGCACTGCGTCGCTTTAACTGAAAATTGCGCGGTCGTGCGACGTCGCACCCAAACTTGACGTTCTTTTTTTCCCACAGATTTCTTTTGGTGGTATTTGATCATCTCTGCGATTTTATTTTTTTGTGGTTTTTGCGCTATAAACAAAAAAAGATCGACAATTTTGAAAAAAAAAAAAAATAATTTTTACTTTCTTCTATAAAACATCCAATAAAAAATGTTTCAAATAATTAAATTTCTTCATTAATTTATTTCAATCTGTATTCTGCTACATATTCCACAAACTATGGGATATATAGTGGAAATTTTATTTGAAAAATGGTATCATCTACCTACTCGCGCATGTGGAAAATAGATTAATTGGGGAGCAGCACGTTATAATAATAATAATAATAAAAAAAGAAAAAGATAATTAACAAGTTAATTACAAACCGCGCTCCTTTTAAAGTGCAAGTGCAAAATCACTCTAATGTGAAAACAATCGTGAAAAATGGTAAAATTTATTTAATTTATTTTATTTATTTATTGATACATAGTAATGGAGGTGATCAGTGACTTATAGCGGGACTGCGGCATTGCGGCGGACAATTTGGACACGAAGTGACACTTAATGGGAACCAGTGACACCAATACAGCGATCAGTGCTAAAAATATGTACTGTCACTGTACGAATGACACCGGCTGGGGGGGGGGGATTATATATCAGGGGTGATCAAAGGGTTAAATGTGTGACTAGCCAGTGTTTATGTGTACTGTGGGGGAGGTGCTTACACCAAGGGATGTTCTTTGCAGGGAAACAAAATCCATCCCATCCCCCGCTGACAGGGCGGAGCTTTGCTCTGTGTTCCTTCTCACCGATCAGCGGGTCCTGCCATTCATCCATTGGCAGAGTGAAAAAAGGGGAGGGATCAAACTGCGCTATCGAAAACCCACACTCTACACAAATAAACAAATGAATGAGTGAACAGAAATCATAAACAGCAGCAATTCTCCTGAATAACATAAGTCCAGTGCAGAATAAAGAAAACAATAGAATCACGCTAATTAACTAATAAATGTGAAGTCAATCAAATGAATCATAAATGTGAGATTGATCAAATTCATAAAAAGCAAACAAACGAAATACAGTGATAAGTCTGCCCAGTTCACTTCACTCATGCCTAGTAGTGCTATACCACCAAAATGTCACATCGAAACAAAACATTTTGAATGTAGTGAAAAATGAAAAATAAAAAATAAAATGTATAAAATTAAGGAGTATAGTCCTCAAATATAAAGTTGTATGAATACAGTGACTTGTGCCAAACAGATCTTGAGAGGGAGAGGTCCACCACCAAAACAGAAGGGGTATCTGCGTACCGGAACCCCATGACCCCCCACTACAGAGGATCGGGGAAAGCTGGTAGATAATAGCTCCCGCCGGATATGACCAACGGGACAGCTGCTGGGCTAGTTAGAAGATGATGGTTGTTTCTAGATCTCCTCTGGAAAACTCCTGATATTCCCAGCCCTCTTCACACAACGATAGGCTCAACCACAGGTGTACATAATGAAAGAGAACATAGGCGCTTCCATAGTGTAAAATCCTTTTAGTTTATTAAAAAGTAAATAAATGGACACTTACATCGATTCAAGTATAACGAGCCTTGTGTGTCTGGTGCACCGGGCGGCCGTCGCACACAGATCAACCTGTCCTACTGAACGATCAGTGAAAGACACGTTGTGACGTCAGCGCGTCGCTCGCCCTACGCGGCGTTTCGTGATAGGTCACGTCGTCCAGGGGCCTGTTTTGGTGGTGGACCTCTCCCTCTCAAGATCTATTTGGCACAAGTCACTATATTTATGGAACTTTATATTTGAGGACTATACTCCTTAATTTTATAAATTTTATTTTTATTTTTTATTTTTAATTTTTCACTACATTCAAAATTTTTTGTTTCGATGTGACATTTTGGTGGTATAGCACTACTATGCATGAGTGAAGTGAACTGGGCAGACTTATCACTGTATTTAGTTTGTTTGCTTTTTATGAATTTGATCAATCTCACATTTATGATTAATTTGATTCACTTCACATTTATTAATCCATTGGCGGTGCGGTGCTCCAGTGGCGTGCTCCCGCAGCACCTTCCCGGGAGGGCACGATGGAATTATACGTGATTCTGTAGCAGTGAAGATACAATAGGGCGATCATTAAGTGGTTAATCTGCTTTCATGCGCAGCGAAGTGATCAGAGGCAGGAAAAGAAACCCCCTCACTGCCGGCGCATTCAGGAGAAGCGGAGTTTTGGTAGAACAAAATGCCTGACATGTAAAAGCCTGGAAATGTACGTGAGCGCCGGACGTGTCAAACAATTGGCTGTTCATTCGTTTCAATGGCTGAAATAAATAAATATTCTGGCCAATGAAATAAATAAACTCCCGGGGCTTGGAGCTCTTAGGAGCCTTTCACACCAAATGCAGGGGGATGCGATTGGATGCAGTGGGATGCGGTTGGATGCAGTGCGATGCGGTTGGATGCAATGGAATGTGGTTGGATGCAGTGCGATGCGGTTGGACGCAGAGCGGTGTGGTTGGATGCAGTGGGATGCGGTTGGATGCAGTGGGATGCGGTTAGATGCAGTGCGTTGCGGTTGGATGCAGTGGGATGCGGTTGATGGCAGTGTGATATGATTAAATGCAGTGTGATACAGTAGGATACAGTGGGGATGCGGTTGGATGCAGTTCGATGCGGTTGGATGTAGTGGGATGCGGTTGGATGTAGTGCAATGCATTTGGATGCTGTTCAATGCGGTGGGATGCAGTGGGAATCAGTGCGATGCGGTTGGATGCAGTGCGATGCATTTGAATGCAGTGGTATGCGGTTGGAAGCTGGTGATTGCAGTGGGATGCGGTTGGATGCAGTGGGATGTGGTGGGATGCAGTGTGATGCGGTTGGATGCGGTGGGATGTGGTTGTATGCAGTTCAATGCGGTGGGATGCAGTTGGATGCAGTGGGATGCGGTGGGATGCGGTTGGATGCAGTGGGATGCGGTGGGATGCGGTTGGATGCGGTGGGATGCAGTGCGATGTGGTTGGATGCGGTTGAATTCAGTGTGATGCGGTTGGGTGCAGTGTGATGCGGTTGGGTGCAGTGTGATGCGGTTGGGTGCAGTGGGATGCGGTTGGATGCGGTTGAATGCAGTGGGATGCGGTTGGATGCAGTTGAACGCCGTGTGATGCGGTGGGATGCAGTGTGATGCGGTTGGATGCAGTGTGATGCGGTTGGATGCAGTGTGATGCGGTTGGATGCAGTGTGATGCGGTGGGATGCAGTGTGATGCGGTGGGATACAGTGTGATGCGGTTGGATGCAGTGTGATGCGGTTGGATGCAGTGTGATGCGGTGGGATGCAGTGTGATGCGGTGGGATACAGTGTGATGCGGTTGGATGCAGTGGGATGCGGTGGGATGCTGTGGGATGCTGTTGGATGCAGTGCGCTGTGGTAGGATGCAGTGGGATGCGGTGGGATGCAGTGTGATGTGGTTGGATGCAGTTGGATGCAGTGCGATGCAGTTGGATGCGATTGGATGCAGTGCGATGCGGTTGGATGCAGTGGGATGCGGTGGGATGCGGTGCGATGCTGTTGATTGCCGTGGGATGCGGTTGGTTGCAGTGGGATGCAGTGGGATGTGGTGGGATGCAGTGTGATTCGGTTGGATGCGGTGGGATGTGGTTGTATGCAGTTCAATGCAGTGGGATGCGGTGGGATGCGGTTGAATGCAGTGGGATGCGGTTGGATGCGGTTGAATGCAGTGGGATGCGGTTGGATGCAGTTGAACGCAGTGTGATGCGTTGGGATGCAGTGTGATGCGGTTGGATGCAGTGTGATGCGGTTGGATGCAGTGTGATGCGGTGGGATGCAGTGTGATGCGGTGGGATGCAGTACGATGCGGTTGGATACAGTGTGATGCGGTTGGATGCAGTGGGATGCGGTGGGATGCTGTTGGATGCAGTGCGCTGTGGTTGGATGCAGTGGGATGCGGTGGGATGCAGTGTGATGTGGTTGGATGCAGTTGGATGAAGTGCGATGCAGTTGGATGCGATTGGATGCAGTGCGATGCGGTTGGATGCAGTGGGATGCGGTGCGATGCTGTTGATTGCAGTGGGATGCGGTTGGTTGCAGTGTGATGCAGTTGGATGCAGTGGGAAGCAGTGTGATGCGGTTGGATGCAGTGTGATGCGTTTGAATGCAGTGGTTTGCAGTTAGATGCTGGTGATTGCAGTGGGATGCGGTTGGATGCAGTGGGATGTGGTGGGATGCAGTGTGATGCGGTTGGATGCAGTGGGATACGGTGGGATGCGGTTGGATGCAGTGCGATGTGGTTGGATGCCGTTGAATGCAGTGGGATGCGGTTGGGTGCAGTGGGATGCGGTTGAATGCAGTGGGATGCGGTGGGATGCAGTGTGATGCGGTGGGATGCCGTTGGATGCAGTGCGATGCGGTGGGATGCAGTGTGATGCGGTGGGATGTCGTTGGATGCAGTGCGATGCGGTGGGATGCAGTGGGATGCGGTGGGATGCCGTTGGATGCAGTGCGATGCGGTGGGATGCAGTGTGATGCGGTGGGATGCAGTGTGATGCGGTGGGATGCAGTGTGATGCGGTTGGATGCGGTTGGATGCAGTGCCATGCGGTGGGATGCAGTGTGATGCGGTGGGATGCAGTGGGATGCCGTTGGATGCAGTGCGATGCGGTTGCAGTGCATATCACCCTCATATACCACTATATTACCTCTGTACATTAAAGAAGAACTCCACTTTTGTTCAGAAATAAACCCCTCCCCCCCGGGGTGATCTCTGTACATTACATGGATTGTAACAAACTTTGTAGCAGATTCCGACCTTTTGTTATTCTGAAGAAATAGCTGTTTGTTTCTCTGTTTCCATGTGCAATGTGAATGGGAGTGACTTTATAATTATCAATCAGCTGCTGCACCTGCAGGGCTCTAATGAAGAAATCTGCAGGGTCTGCATCCCTTTAGACCCGATTTTCCTTTGCGGGGAAAAATGACATTTGTGTTGCAGAGGATGCCCAAAATCTGACTTGTATCTTAGTGCAGACTTCAGGGAAGATCAGTGAGCCAATCACACAAGCAGGAAATGACATTTCCGGGGGGGGGGTTCTATATACCATCCGTTGTACAGAGCGCCTCCAGGTGGCCATATTGCATTTTCCAGAAAATTACAGCTCTGCAGATTGGAAGGGAATTTATAACATTCAATTACAATCTGATTGGTTTTAAAAAAAAATTCTTTCCACTTACTAAGAACGTGTAAATATTTCAATGACAACAGCCTGGTGACCCCTCCCCCCCTCCCCCCACCCCCGCAGCCTTTACTTCTCTTCTATTACCCCCCCCCCCCCGCAGCCTTTACTTCTCTTCTATCACCCCCCTGCAGCCTTTACTTCTCTTCTATTAGCCCCCGCAACCTTTACTTCTCTTCTATTACCCCCGCATCCTTTACTTCTCTTCTTTTACCCCCCACAGCCTTTAATTCTATAATTTTACCCCCCGCAGCCTTTACTTCTCTTCTATTACCCCCCGCAGCCTTAACTTCTCTTCTATTACCCCCGCAGCCTTTACTTCTCTCCTATTACCCCCTTCCCCCAGCCTTTACTTCTCTTCTTTTACCCCCCGCAGCCTTTACTTCTCTTCTATCCCCCCCCCCGCAGCCTTTACTTCTCTTCTATTACCCCCCCGCAGCCTTTACTTCTCTTCTATTACTCCCCGCAGCCTTTACTTCTCTTCTATTACCCCCCGCAGCCTTTACTTCTCTTCTATTACCCCCCGCAGCCTTTACTTCTCTTCTATTACCCCCACGCAGCCTTTACGTCTCTCCTATTACCCCCGCAGCCTTTACTTCTCTTCTATTACTCCCCCGCAGCCTTTACTTCTCTCCTATTACCCCCCGCAGCCTTTACTTCTCTTCTATTACCCCCTCCCCCCGCAGCCTTTACTTCTCTTCTATTACCCCCCCGCAGCCTTTACATCTCTTCTATTACCCCCTCCCCCCACAGCCTTTACTTCTCTTCTACTACCCCCCCCCCCCCCCCGCAACCTTTACTTCTCTTCTATTACCCCCCCGCAGCCTTTACTTCTCTTCTATTACCCCCCGCAGCCTTTACTTCTCTTCTATTACCCCCTCCCCCCGCAGCCTTTACTTCTCTTATATTACCCCCCGCAGCCTTTACTTCTCTTCTATTACCCCCTGCAGCCTTTACTTCTCTTCTATTACCCCCCGAAGCCTTTACTTCTCTTCTATTACCCCCCCCCCGCAGCCTTTACTTCTCTTCTATTACCCCCCCCGCAGCCTTTACTTCTCTTCTATTACCCCCCCTGCAGCCTTTACTTCTCTTCTATTACCCCCCGCAGCCTTTACTTCTCTTCTATTACCCCCCGCAGCCTTTACTTCTCTTCTATTACCCCCCGCAGCCTTTACTTCTCTTCTATTACCCCCCGAAGCCTTTACTTCTCTTCTATTACCCCCCCCCCGCAGCCTTTACTTCTCTTCTATTACCCCCCCTGCAGCCTTTACTTCTCTTCTATTACCCCCCGCAGCCTTTACTTCTCTTCTATTACCCCCCACAGCCTTTACTTCTCTTCTATTACCCCCCGCAGGCTTTACTTCTCTTCCGTTACCCCCCCCGCAGCCTCTACTTCTCTTCTCTTACCCCTGCAGCCTTTACTTCTCTTCTATTACCCTCCCTGCATCCTTTACTTCTCTTCTATTACCCCCCACAGCCTTTACTTCTATTCTTTTACCCCCCCCCGCAGCCTTTACTTCTTATTCTATTACCCCCCGCAGCCTTTACTTCTCTTCTATTACCCCCCGCAGCCTTTACTTCTCTTCTATTACCCCCCCCCCCCGCAGCCTTTACTTCTCTTCTATTACCCCCCGCAGCCTTTAATTCTCTTCTATTACCCCCCCCCCCCCCCGCAGCCTTTACTTCTCTTCTATTACCCCCCGCAGCCTTTAATTCTCTTCTATTACCCCCCCCCCCCCCGCAGCCTTTACCTCTCTTCTATTACCCCCCCCCTGCAGCCTTTACTTCTCTTCTATTACCCCCAGCAGCCTTTACTTCTCTTTTATTACCCCCACAGCCTTTACTTCTCTTCTATTACCCCCCCCCCGCAGCCTTTACTTCTCTTCCGTTACCCCCCTCCCCCCCGCAGCCTTTACTTCTCTTCTATTACCCCCCCTGCAGCCTTTACTTCTCTTCTATTACCCCCCTGCAGCCTTAACTTCTCTTCCATCACCCCCCCTGCAGCCTTTACTTCTCTTCTATTACCCCGCAGCCTTTACTTCTCTTCCGTTACCCCCCCCCCCCCCCGCATCCTTTACTTCTCTTCTTTTACCCCCCACAGCCTTTACTTCTATAATTTTACCCCCCGCAGCCTTTACTTCTCTTCTATTACCCCCCCCCGCAGCCTTTACTTCTCTTCTATTACCCCCCGCAGCCTTTAATTCACTTCTATTACCCCCCCCGCAGCCTTTAATTCTCTTCTATTACCTCCCCCCCCGCAGCCTTTACTTCTCTTCTATTACCCCCCCCCCCCCTGCAGCCTTTACTTCTCTTCTATTACCCCCCGCAGCCTTTACTTCTCTTCTATTACCCCCCACAGCCTTTAATTCTCTTCTATTACCCCCCCCCCGCAGCCTTTAATTCTCTTCTATTACCCCCCCCCCCCCCCCGCAGCCTTTACTTCTCTTCTATTACCCCCCCCCCCCTGCAGCCTTTACTTCTCTTCTATTACCCCCCGCAGCCTTTACTTCTCTTCTATTACCCCCCGCAGCCTTTACTTCTCTTCTATTACTCCCCCTGCAGCCTTTACTTCTCTTCTATTACCCCCCGCAGCCTTAACTTCTCTTCCATCACCCCCCCTGCAGCCTTTACTTCTCTTCTATTACCCCCCGCAGCCTTTACTTCTCTTCCGTTACCCCCCCCCGCATCCTTTACTTCTCTTCTTTTACCCCCCACAGCCTTTACTTCTATAATTTTACCCCCCGCAGCCTTTACTTCTCTTCTATTACCCCCCCCCCCCGCAGCCTTTACTTCTCTTCTATTACCCCCTCCCCCCACAGCCTTTACTTCTCTTCTATTACCCCCCCCCCCGCAGCCTTTACTTCTCTTCTATTACCCCCCCGCAGCCTTTACTTCTCTTCTATTACCCCCCACAGCCTTTACTTCTCTTCTATTACCCCCTCCCCCCGCAGCCTTTACTTCTCTTCTATTACCCCCCGCAGCCTTTACTTCTCTTCTATTACCCCCCGCAGCCTTTACTTCTCTTCTATTACCCCCCGCAGCCTTTACTTCTCTTCTATTACCCCCCCTGCAGCCTTTACTTCTCTTCTATTACCCCCCTGCAGCCTTTACTTCTCGTCTATTACCCACCACAGCCTTTACTTCTCTTCTATTACCCCCCGTGCAGCCTTTACTTCTCTTCTATTACCCCCCTGCAGCCTTTACTTCTCTTCTATTACCCCCGCAGCCTTTTACTTCTCTTCTACTACCCCCCGCAGCCTTTACTTCTCTTCTATTACCCCCCACAGCCTTTACTTCTCTTCTATTACCCCCCGCAGCATTTACTTCTCTTCCGTTACTCCCCCCGCAGCCTTTACTTCTCTTCTCTTACCCTCCCTGCATCCTTTACTTCTCTTCTATTACCCTCCCTGCATCCTTTACTTCTCTTCTATTACCCCCCACAGCCTTTACTTCTATTCTTTTACCCCCCCCCCGCAGCCTTTACTTCTCTTCTATTACCCCCCCCCCCGCAGCCTTTACTTCTCTTCTATTACCCCCCCGCAGCCTTTAATTCTCTTCTATTACCCCCCCACAGCCTTTACTTCTCTTCTATTACCCCCCGCAGCCTTTAATTCTCTTCTATTACCCCCCCGCAGCCTTTACTTCTCTTCTATTACCCCCCCTGCAGCCTTTACTTCTCTTCTATTACCCCCCGCAGCCTTTACTTCTCTTCTATTACCCCCCTGCAGCCTTTACTTGTCTTCTATTACCCCCCGCAGCCTTTACTTCTCTTCTATTACCCCCACAGCCTTTACTTCTCTTCTATTACCCCCCCGCAGCCTTTACTTCTCTTCCGTTACCCCCCCAGCCTTTACTTCTCTTCTATTACCCCCCCTGCAGCCTTTACTTCTCTTCTATTACCCCCCGCAGCCTTTACTTCTCTTCTATCACCCCCCCTGCAGCCTTTACTTCTCTTCCGTTACCCCCCCTCCCGCAGCCTTTACTTCTCTTCTATTACCCTCCCTGCATCCTTTACTTCTCTTCTTTTACCCCCCACAGCCTTTACTTCTATAATTTTACCCCCCGCAGCCTTTACTTCTCTTCTATTACCCCCCCCCGCAGCCTTTACTTCACTTCCATTACCCCCCGCAGCCTTTACTTCTCTTCTATTACCCCCGCAGCCTTTACTTCTCTCCTATTACCCCCTTCCCCCAGCCTTTACTTCTCTTCTATTACCCCCCGCAGCCTTTACTTCTCTTCTATTACCCCCGCAGCTTTTACTTCTCTTCTATTACCCCCCCGCACCCTTTACTTCTCTTCTATTACCCCCCGCAGCCTTTACTTCTCTTCTATTACCCCCCGCAGCCTTTACTTCTCTCCTATTACCCCCCGCAGCCTTTACTTCTCTTCTATTACTCCCCCGCAGCCTTTACTTCTCTCCTATTACCCCCCACAGCCTTTACTTCTCTTCTACTACCCCCCCAGCAGCCTTTACTTCTCTTCAATTACCCCCTCCCCCCGCAGCCTTTACTTCTCTTCTATTACCCCCCCGCACCCTTTACTTCTCTTCTATTACCCCCCGCAGCCTTTACTTCTCTTCTATTACCCCCCGCAGCCTTTACTTCTCTCCTATTACCCCCCGCAGCCTTTACTTCTCTTCTATTACTCCCCCGCAGCCTTTACTTCTCTCCTATTACCCCCCACAGCCTTTACTTCTCTTCTACTACCCCCCCAGCAGCCTTTACTTCTCTTCCATTACCCCCTCCCCCCGCAGCCTTTACTTCTCTTCTACTACCCCCCCAGCAGCCTTTACTTCTCTTCTATTACCCCCTCCCCCCACAGCCTTTACTTCTCTTCTATTACCCCCCCCCCCCCCCGCAGCCTTTACTTCTCTTCTATTACCCCCCGCAGCCTTTACTTCTCTTCTATTACCCCCTCCCCCTGCAGCCTTTACTTCTCTTCTATTACCCCCCGCAGCCTTTACTTCTCTTCTATTACCCCCCGCAGCCTTTACTTCTCTTTTATTACCCCCCGCAGCCTTTACTTCTCTTCTATTACCCCCCACAGCCTTTACTTCTCTTCTGTTACCCCCCGCAGCCTTTACTTCTCTTCTATTACCCCCCCACAGCCTTTACTTCTCTTCTATTACCCTCCCTGCAGCCTTTACTTCTCTTCTATTACCCCCCGCAGCCTTTACTTCTCTTCTATTACCCCCCGCAGCCTTTACTTCTCTTCTATTACCCCCCCGCAGCCTTTACTTCTCTTCTATTACCCCCCCCCCCCCCCGCAGCCTTTACTTCTCTTCTATTACCCCCCGCAGCCTTTACTTCTCTCCTATTACCCCCTTCCCCCAGCCTTTACTTCTCTTATATTACCCCCCGCACCCTTTACTTCTCTTCTATTACGCCCCCGCACCCTTTACTTCTCTTCTATTACCCCCCGCAGCCTTTACTTCTCTTCTATTACCCCCCCGCAGCCTTTACTTCTCTTCTATTACCCCCCGCAGTCTTTACTTCTCTCCTATTACCCCCCCCGCACCCTTTACTTCTCTTCTACTACCCCCTTCCCCCCGCAGCCTTTACTTCTCTTCTATTACTCCCCCGCAGCCTTTACTTCTCTCCTATTACCCCCCGCAGCCTTTACTTCTCTTCTATTATCCCCTCCCCCCGCAGCCTTTACTTCTCTTCTATTACCCCCCGCAGCCTTTACATCTCTTCTATTACCCCCTCCCCCCACAGCCTTTACTTCTCTTCTATTACCCCCCCCCCCCGCAACCTTTACTTCTCTTCTATTACCCCCCCGCAGCCTTTACTTCTCTTCTATTACCCCCGCAGCCTTTACTTCTCTTCTATTACCCCCTCCCCCCGCAGCCTTTACTTCTCTTATATTACCCCCCGCAGCCTTTACTTCTCTTCTATTACTCCCCGCAGCCTTTACTTCTCTTCTATTACCCCCCGCAGCCTTTACTTCTCTTCTATTACCCCCCCCCCCCCGCAGCCTTTACTTCTCTTCTATTACCCCCCCCCGCAGCCTTTACTTCTCTTCTATTACCCCCCCTGCAGCCTTTACTTCTCTTCTATTACCCCCCGCAGCCTTTACTTCTCTTCTATTACCCCCCGCAGCCTTTACTTCTCTTCTATTACCCCCCCCCCTGAAACCTTTACTTCTCTTCTATTACCCCCCTGCAGCTTTTACTTCTCTTCTATTACCCCCCACAGCCTTTACTTCTCTTCCGTTACCCCCCCCCCCCAGCCTTTACTTCTCTTCTATTACCCTCCCTGCATCCTTTACTTCTCTTCTATTACCCCCCACAGCCTTTACTTCTATTCTTTTACCCCCCCCCGCAGCCTTTACTTCTTATTCTATTACCCCCCGCAGCCTTTACTTCTCTTCTATTACCCCCCGCAGCCTTTACTTCTCTTCTATTACCCCCCCCCCCGCAGCCTTTACTTCTCTTCTATTACCCCCCGCAGCCTTTAATTCTCTTCTATTACCCCCCCCCGCAGCCTTTACTTCTCTTCTATTACCCCCCGCAGCCTTTAATTCTCTTCTATTACCCCCCCCCCCCCGCAGGCCTTACCTCTCTTCTATTACCCCCCCTGCAGCCTTTACTTCTCTTCTATTACCCCCCCCCCCCCCCGCAGCCTTTACTTCTCTTCCGTTACCCCCCCCGCAGCCTTTACTTCTCTTCTATTACCCCCCCTGCAGCCTTTACTTCTCTTCTATTACCCCCGCAGCCTTTACTTCTCTTCCGTTACCCCCCCCCCCGCATCCTTTACTTCTCTTCTTTTACCCCCCACAGCCTTTACTTCTATAATTTTACCCCCCGCAGCCTTTAATTCTCTTCTATTACCCCCCCCCCCCCCCGCAGCCTTTACTTCTCTTCTATTACCCCCCCCCCCCCTGCAGCCTTTACTTCTCTTCTATTACCCCCCGCAGCCTTTACTTCTCTTCTATTACTCCCCCTGCAGCCTTTACTTCTCTTCTATTACCCCCCTGCAGCCTTAACTTCTCTTCCATCACCCCCCCTGCAGCCTTTACTTCTCTTCTATTACCCCCCGCAGCCTTAACTTCTCTTCCATCACCCCCCCTGCAGCCTTTACTTCTCTTCTATTACCCCCCGCAGCCTTTACTTCTCTTCCGTTACCCCCCCGCATCCTTTACTTCTCTTCTTTTACCCCCCACAGCCTTTACTTCTATAATTTTACCCCCCGCAGCCTTTACTTCTCTTCTATTACCCCCCCCCCCCGCAGCCTTTACTTCTCTTCTATTACCCCCTCCCCCCACAGCCTTTACTTCTCTTCTATTACCCCCCCCGCAGCCTTTACTTCTCTTCTATTACCCCCCCGCAGCCTTTACTTCTCTTCTATTACCCCCCACAGCCTTTACTTCTCTTCTATTACCCCCTCCCCCCGCAGCCTTTACTTCTCTTCTATTACCCCCCGCAGCCTTTACTTCTCTTCTATTACCCCCCGCAGCCTTTACTTCTCTTCTATTACCCCCCGCAGCCTTTACTTCTCTTCTATTACCCCCCCTGCAGCCTTTACTTCTCTTCTATTACCCCCCTGCAGCCTTTACTTCTCGTCTATTACCCACCACAGCCTTTACTTCTCTTCTATTACCCCCGTGCAGCCTTTACTTCTCTTCTATTACCCCCCTGCAGCCTTTACTTCTCTTCTATTACCCCCGCAGCCTTTACTTCTCTTCTACTACCCCCCGCAGCCTTTACTTCTCTTCTATTACCCCCCACAGCCTTTACTTCTCTTCTTTTACCCCCCGCAGCCTTTACTTCTCTTCCGTTACCCCCCCCGCAGCCTTTACTTCTCTTCTCTTACCCTCCCTGCATCCTTTACTTCTCTTCTATTACCCTCCCTGCATCCTTTACTTCTCTTCTATTACCCCCCACAGCCTTTACTTCTATTCTTTTACCCCCCCCCGCAGCCTTTACTTCTCTTCTATTACCCCCCCCCCCCCCCCGCAGCCTTTACTTCTCTTCTATTACCCCCCGCAGCCTTTAATTCTCTTCTATTACCCCCCCCCCACAGCCTTTACTTCTCTTCTATTACCCCCCGCAGCCTTTAATTCTCCTCTATTACCCCCCCCCCGCAGCCTTTACTTCTCTTCTATTACCCCCCCTGCAGCCTTTACTTCTCTTCTATTACCCCCCCGCAGCCTTTACTTCTCTTCTATTACCCCCCCTGCAGCCTTTACTTCTCTTCTATTACCCCCCCGCAGCCTTTACTTCTCTTCTATTACCCCCACAGCCTTTACTTCTCTTCTATTACCCCCCCCCCCCGCAGCCTTTACTTCTCTTCCGTTACCCCCCCCAGCCTTTACTTCTCTTCTATTACCCCCCCTGCAGCCTTTACTTCTCTTCTATTACCCCCCGCAGCCTTTACTTCTCTTCTATCACCCCCCCTGCAGCCTTTACTTCTCTTCCGTTACCCCCCCTCCCGCAGCCTTTACTTCTCTTCTATTAACCTCCCTGCATCCTTTACTTCTCTTCTTTTACCCCCCACAGCCTTTACTTCTATAATTTTACCCCCCGCAGCCTTTACTTCACTTCCATTACCCCCCGCAGCCTTTACTTCTCTTCTATTACCCCCGCAGCCTTTACTTCTCTCCTATTATCCCCTTCCCCCAGCCTTTACTTCTCTTCTATTACCCCCCGCAGCCTTTACTTCTCTTCTATTACCCCCGCAGCCTTTACTTCTCTTCTATTACCCCCCGCACCCTTTACTTCTCTTCTATTACCCCCCGCAGCCTTTACTTCTCTTCTATTACCCCCCGCAGCCTTTACTTCTCTCCTATTACCCCCCGCAGCCTTTACTTCTCTTCTATTACTCCCCCGCAGCCTTTACTTCTCTCCTATTACCCCCCACAGCCTTTACTTCTCTTCTACTACCCCCCCAGCAGCCTTTACTTCTCTTCTATTACCCCCTCCCCCCGCAGCCTTTACTTCTCTTCTATTACCCCCCCGCACCCTTTACTTCTCTTCTATTACCCCCCGCAGCCTTTACTTCTCTTCTATTACCCCCCGCCGCCTTTACTTCTCTCCTATTACCCCCCGCAGCCTTTACTTCTCTTCTATTACTCCCCCGCAGCCTTTACTTCTCTCCTATTACCCCCCACAGCCTTTACTTCTCTTCTACTACCCCCCCAGCAGCCTTTACTTCTCTTCTATTACCCCCTCCCCCCGCAGCCTTTACTTCTCTTCTACTACCCCCCCAGCAGCCTTTACTTCTCTTCTATTACCCCCTCCCCCCACAGCCTTTACTTCTCTTCTATTCCCCCCCCCCCCCGCAGCCTTTACTTCTCTTCTATTACCCCCCGCAGCCTTTACTTCTCTTCTATTACCCCCTCCCCCTGCAGCCTTTACTTCTCTTCTATTACCCCCCGCAACCTTTACTTCTCTTCTATTACCCCCCGCATCCTTTACTTCTCTTTTATTACCCCCCGCAGCCTTTACTTCTCTTCTATTACCCCCCACAGCCTTTACTTCTCTTCTATTACCCCCCGCAGCCTTTACTTCTCTTCTATTACCCCCCCACAGCCTTTACTTCTCTTCTATTACCCTCCCTGCAGCCTTTACTTCTCTTCTATTACCCCCCGCAGCCTTTACTTCTCTTCTATTACCCCCCGCAGCCTTTACTTCTCTTCTATTACCCCCCCCGCAGCCTTTACTTCTCTTCTATTACCCCCCCCCCCGCAGCCTTTACTTCTCTTCTATTACCCCCCGCAGCCTTTACTTCTCTCCTATTACCCCCTTCCCCCAGCCTTTACTTCTCTTATATTACCCCCCGCACCCTTTACTTCTCTTCTATTACCCCCCCGCACCCTTTACTTCTCTTCTATTACCCCCCGCAGCCTTTACTTCTCTTCTATTACCCCCCGCAGCCTTTACTTCTCTTCTATTACCCCCCGCAGTCTTTACTTCTCTCCTATTACCCCCCCGCACCCTTTACTTCTCTTCTACTACCCCCTTCCCCCCGCAGCCTTTACTTCTCTTCTATTACCCCCCTGCAGCCTTTACTTCTCTTCTATTAAAACCACCGCAGCCTTTCCTTCTCTTCTATTACCCCCCCTCAGCCTTTACTTCTCTTCTATTACCCCCCGCAGCCTTTACTTCTCTTCTATTACCCCCTCCCCCCGCAGCCTTTACTTCTCTTCTATTACCCCCCCGCAGCCTTTACTTCTCTTATATTACCCCCGCGCAGCCTTTACTTCTCTTCTATTACCCCCTCCCCCCCCGCAGCCTTTACTTCTCTTCTATTACCCCCCACAGCCTTTACGTCTCTTCTATTACCCTCTCCCTCCCCCTGAAGCCTTTACTTCTCTTCTATTACCCCCTGCAGCCTTTACTTCTCTTCTATTAAAACCACCGCAGCCTTTCCTTCTCTTCTATTACCCCCCCTCAGCCTTTACTTCTCTTCTATTACCCCCCGCAGCCTTTACTTCTCTTCTATTACCCCCTCCCCCCCGCAGCCTTTACTTCTCTTCTATTACCCCCCCGCAGCCTTTACTTCTCTTCTATTACCCCCCCCCCGCAGCCTTTACTTCTCTTCTATTACCCCCTCCCCCCCGCAGCCTTTACTTCTCTTCTATTACCCCCCACAGCCTTTACTTCTCTTCTATTACCCTCTCCCTCCCCCTGAAGCCTTTACTTCTCTTCTATTACCCCCTGCAGCCTTTACTTCTCTTCTATTACCCCCCCAGCCTTTACTTCTCTTCTATTACCCCCCCCCCCTGCACCCTTTACTTCTCTTCTATTAACCCCACAGCCTTTACTTCTCTTCTACTACCCCCCCGCAGCCTTTCTTTCTTCCCTCCTCATACAAAGATGTCAGATTTGTGTGTAAATTGCTTGAGCTATTGAGCTCTACAGACTTCTAATGAGGAGGATGAAGACAGATAGGAAATGCAGTAAAGAGCGCCCCCTTCTGATGGATGGAAGAGGGACCTCAGTATAATATGGTTATGGCCACCCTAGAGGGACCTCAGTATAATATGGTTATGGCCACCCTAGAGGGACCTCAGTATAATATGGTTATGGCCACCCTAGAGGGACCTCAGTGTAATATGGTTATGGCCACCCTAAAGGGACCTCAGTGTAATATGGTTATGGCCACCCTAGAGGGACCTCAGTATAATATGGTTATGGCCACCCTCGAGGAACCTCAGTGTAATATGGTTATGGCCACCCTAGAGGGACCTCAGTATAATATGGTTAGGCCACCCTAGAGGGACCTCAGTGTAATATGGTTATGGCCACCCTAGAGGGACCTCAGTATAATATGGTTATGGCCACCCTAGAGGGACCTCAGTGTAATATGGTTATGGCCACCCTAGAGGGACCTCAGTATAATATGGTTATGGCCACCCTAGAGGGACCTCAGTGTAATATGGTTATGGCCACCCTAGAGGGACCTCAGTATAATATGGTTATGGCCACCCTAGAGGGACCTCCGTGTAATATGGTTATGGCCACCCTAGAGGGACCTCAGTGTAATATGGTTATGGCCACCCTAGAGGGACCTCAGTGTAATATGGTTATGGCCACCCTAGAGGGACCTCAGTGTAATATAGTTATGGCCACCCTAGAGGGACCTCAGTATAATATGGTTATGGCCACCCTAGAGGGACCTCAGTGTAATATGGTTATGGCCACCCTAGAGGGACCTCAGTATAATATGGTTATGGCCACCCTAGAGGGACCTCAGTATAATATAGTTATGGCCACCCTAGAGGGACCTCATTATAATATGGTTATGGCCACCCTAGAGGGACCTCAGTATAATATGGTTATGCCCACCCTAGAGGGACCTCAGTATAATATGGTTATGGCCACCCTAGAGGGACCTCAGTATAATATAGTTATGGCCACCCTAGAGGGACCTCATTATAATATGGTTATGGCCACCCTAGAGGGACCTCAGTATAATATGGTTATGGCCACCCTAGAGGGACCTCCGTGTAATATGGTTATGGCCACCCTAGAGGGACCTCAGTGTAATATGGTTATGGCCACAGATGGTTACGAAGTTCCTGCTCAGACCATCGCTGGTCAGATCTATGGGTTGAATAACAGATGTTTTTCCCTTGTGTGTTTTCTATGGTAATTTGAAGAGAGTTATATATTTTGTTAAATAAAGTACGCTGCTACGGCGTTTGTTACCCCAATCTTGGTGTGGTCTCCATTATTCTGAGTAATGAGGTTATGATAACCCCTGCTTTGCGATTGAGTGCACTTGAGCCTAGGACAGTACCCACCCAAAGTTTTTTCATTCGGTGGAGGTCTGAGGAGGTTAGGTGGGTTTCCTGGAGCAGGGCGATATCTGTTTTTAGTCTCTTGAGGTGGCGAAGAATTTTAAGTCTCTTAACGGGGGACCTAAGCCCTTTCACATTCCAAGAGGTGACTTTCATGTGGGTAAGATCGAAGGTAGGGTATGTGCCGGTAAATTGTTAACAATATATGTAGACCTGAGGAGAGGAATTGAACTGGTAGTGTTAGCTAGGGTGAACTGACTATAAGGAAGGAGTTGTGGCTGAGAGTCTAGTGACAGATGGATGTTGCTGGGGACAAATAATGGGGAGGAATAAGGGGGGATAGGAGCAAGAAATAAAAACATCTCATAACAATAGAGGAACTTCTCTTTTTTCCGCATAGAGTCACTGTGCAGGCCAGCTCCCCTAACGATCCAGTCGCTGTAGTGGGTGCGCGCCCTGAATGGCTCAGTGTCAATGGCCGCGACGGAGGACCTCTCATAGGTGCAGGATCAGGGGGAGGCCATACAAAGTGAGGCTATAGGAGGTGAAGTAGTATAAAAGGAAAAGAAATCTGTGCCATAATAAAAGAGAACAGACAAACCTAAACAAGCCATATACCTGAGTGTCCAGACATTGGAGTCATTAATACCGAGGAGCAGGCAGAAACTATGCTCCTAAAGAAAATATGGTGGGGTAGCAGCAAATCTTCTCGTCAGCGGGGGGTGTTACGGTGGGTAGGTCCGGAGGATCTGAAGCGTTTCGGGGAATCTTTCCTCGGGCTTCGCTGGTCCAGAGGGCGATTGTTTGGAGAGGCCCTGAGCGGGGAATCGGAGTGAGATTCAGTGCGCAGTGAACGCAAGAAGGCTTCCGCCTCAGAGGTGTCCTGGAAGGAAAGCTGGTCTCCGTTGGGAGCTTTGATGCGGAGAGTTGCAGGGAAGGCCAATGTGAACTTCATCTGTCGCTGATGTAGCACTGTGCAGATGTGTTGGAATGCTTTCCTCTTTTTTGAGACTTCTATGGAATAGTCCGCGAAGATCAGGATTTTGATCCCATCAACTTCCAGAGATCTGTTTTGCCGAAACTTTTGTAGGATGACAGTTTTGTCGTTGTAGTTTAGGTACTTTGCTATGATTGGGCGAGGGGATTTGCGATCAGGGGCGAATGTTCCCACTCGGTGGGCCCGTTCTACCGTAAAAGGGCCAGGGAGGCCTAATGCCTCCGGGACGCGTCTGGCGCAGAATTCTGCAATAGCTGAGGACTGTAGTGATTCCGGGACCCCCACGAATCGCAGGTTGCTCCTTCTAGATCTGTTTTCTAGATCGTCCAGTTTTTGTAGTATGTACTGATTGGTTTTCTCCTGTGCTTGTTCGGTAGCTTGTGCCTGATAAACTTCTTCTTCCAGGCTTGAAAGGCGGTGTTCCACCTCGTGAAGTCTAGTTGAATGTTCTCCTAGTTGTGCCTTGACTTGCCTCATTCCCGCATCCACCGCCTTTTCCACTGAGGAAGATATCATAGGGGATAGGAGGGCTGCGACGGCTTGAGCTATACGATCCGTATCATTATCCCCCTGGTATGGGGAGGGGGAGGCCGGATGCAGGGAGAGAGGAGAGTGGAGTGAGGAGGGGGGTGCTGTGGGATCGCTCACCTCCATGCCTGGTTCGTCGGGCGTGGAATTCGGGAGGACTGGGGTCTCGGGTTGCGTCCAGGCCGGTTGCATCGCTGCGGCCGCGTAAGAGCGCGCGCCAGTCTTCTCCACAAATCGGTCCATAGGGTAACTTGTGGGGGTTTTGGTGAGACTTCTGGCAGCAGGAGGGGGGTGTGCACTCGATATTGAAGTCCTGTTGTTGAAGGCCTAGATCGGGGCAGGCGGCTGTATTTGGGCCTTTTCTTGTCCTGCTAGGGCTGCGTAGGCCTAGATATTTGCTGGGCTAGGCGAATCTGGCGTGGATCCCTTGGTTAGAGAAGGAGGGGTCCCTGATGAGGAGCAGGAGGGGGGTCGGGCAGTTGTTTTAGTACCCAGGGTCGTGGCGTGAAGGTAGCGTAGGCCGAGACCAGGGCCTCGATTTGCGGCCGGGCCGGGTGAGATCGTTGCGGCCTAGTAGGAGGCCGGTACCTTGGCGATCTGGTGGTCCTAGGGGAGTGAGGGGTCCCCGGTTAGGTTGCAGGCGGTAGGAGGGGGGTCGGGTGGTTGTTTTAAGGCCCCTGTTCCTGACGTGGATGCCGCGTAGGCCGAGACCGGGGCCTCGATTTGCGGCCGGGCCGGGTGAGGTCGTTGCGGCCTAGTCGGAGGCCGGTACCTGGCGATCTGGAGGTCCTTGGGGAGTGAGGGGTCCCCGATTAGGTTGCAGGCGGCAGGAGGGGGGGTCAGGCGGTTGTTTTCAAGCCCCCGTTCGTGATGTGGATGCCGCGTAGGCCGAGACCGGAGCCTCGATTTACGGCCGGGCCGGGTGAGTTCGTTGCGGCGTAGTCGGAGGCCGGTAACCGGCGATCTGGAGATCCTAGGGGGGTGAGGGGTCCCCGATTAGGTTGCAGGCGGCAGGAGGGGGGGTCGGGCGGTCGTTTTCAAGCCCCTGATCCTGACGTGGATGCCGCGTAGGCCGAGACCGGGGCCTCGATTTGCGGCCGGGCCGGGTGTGTTCGTCGAGGCCTGGTAAGAAGCCGGATTCTGGAGCTCTGGAGGTCGGCAAGAGAGCGGGGAACACCCGCGGATGTGTTCCGGCGTCAGATGGGGATTGGGCAGGTATTTGTAGGCTGATTTTTGGATCGTGGTGTGGGAGCTGTGAGGAGGCTCAGCTACTCCATGCGGCGCCGGAACCGGAAGTTGAGGCTGAAGTGTAATGAGGTTATTAGGTGGGGTTATGTTGTAGGGTGTAATCACATCTATTATCCAACAGTCATGATATAAGAATGGAGCAAAGTATTATTCTCTTCTTCCTCTCTCCAGGCAGTGCAGTTCACCACAATTCAGCTTCTTTGCCGTCTTTCCACTTACAACTACAATATCTATCAGCAATCTCATAAAGGGGCCCGGGGAGCCCCCCTGGGAGCGGGGAGGGGGAGGGGGAGAGTTGGCATTTTCGGAGGTTCTCGATGTAATTCCACCCAAAATATTTCTACACTGAAGACAGAAATGGAGAAGGAAAAACTCGGCTCTGGATTTATGAGAGAGGTGGTGATAACGGGTTCACCTTCTATTCCCATTACTCTGCTGTATTCATATTGTGTGACACGTCTTGTAGGGGCGCCCTCTATCAGATCTTTATGGAACTGCACTTTAACCATTAGAATAGGCGAGACACCCGCATAGTAAGTCTCTGCCTATTCCACCACCGAGGAGTGCCGCCGGCCCGGTACACTTCCAATGGATGCCGCACTTCCATAAAATCACCTTTATTAATCCATAAATCACAATGACAATCCACAATATACAGAAGAGGGATGTATAACAACAGCCAACGCGTTTCACACCATCTACAGTGCTTAATCGTCATATATTCCCACCTCAACCTTCCAGATCTACAAACATTGTTCTCTCATTCTCCTCCTCTCTTCTCTTTTCCCTTCTCTCCTCTCTTCTCTTCCTTCCCTTCTCCTCTTTTCTTCTCTTTCCCCTTCTCTCTCCCCTCCTCTTCCCTCCCCTCCTCTCCCCACCCTACTTCTCTCCTCTTCTCTCCCCACCTTCTTCTCTCCTCTCCCCACCCTACTTCTCTCCTCTCCCCACCCTACTTCTCTCCTCTTCTCTCCCCACCTTCTTCTCTCCTCTCCCCACCCTACTTCTCTCCTCTTCTCTCCCCACCTTCTTCTCTCCTCTCCCCACCCTACTTCTCTCCTCTTCTCTCCCCACCTTCTTCTCTCCTCTCGTCTCCCCACCCTACTTCTCTCCTCTTCTCTCCCCACCCTACTTCTCTCCTCTTCTCTCCCTACCCTACTTCTCTCCTCTCCCCACCTACTTCTCTCCTCTCCTCTCCCCACATTACTTCTCTCCTCTCCTCTCCTCTCCTCTCCCCACCAACTTCTGTCCTCTCCTCTCCCCACCCTAATTCTCTCCTCTCCTCTCCCCACCCTACTTCTCTCCTCTTCTCTCCCCACCTTCTTCTCTCCTCCCCCCACCCCACTTCTCTCCTCTCCTCTCCCCACCCTACTTCTCTCCTCTCCTCTATCCACCCTACTTCTCTCCTCTCCTCTCCCCACCCTACTTCTCTCCTCTCCTCTCCCCACCCTACTTCTCTCCTCTTCTCTCCCCACCTTCTTCTCTCCTCTCCTCTCTCCACCCTACTTCTCTCCTCTTCTCTCCCCACCCTTCTCCTCTCCTCTCCTCTCCTCTCCTTTCCTCTCCCCACCAACTTCTGTCCTCTCCTCTCCTCATGAGTAATACAGAGAGGAGCTGCACTGATAGAGATTTTCTGAAATGAAATAATGTTTTAATATCGGGGAGATCGGAGATGTAATGTTACGTTGGCGGTTTCATGTAATAAGTGACTTCTCTCTCCATCGGAGGCAATGCGGCAATATAATAAGCTCTGTCAGATTGGATGGAGAGCGTCTGTGAACAGCAATTTTCAAGTCTTGCCACAGATTCTCAATGTGATTTAGGTCTGGACTGTGACTGGGCCATTCTAACACATGAATATGCTTTGATCTAAACCATTCCATTGTAGCTCTGGCTGGATGTTTCGGGTCGTTGTCCTGCTGGAAGGTGAACCTCCGCCCCGGTCTCAAGTCTTTTGTAGACTCTAACAGGTTTTCTTCTAAGATTGTCCTGTATTTGTCTCCATCCATCTTCCCATCAACTCTGACCAGCTTCCCTGTCCCTGCTGAAGAAAAGCATCCCCACCACATGATGCTGCCACCACCATGTTTCACGGTGGGGATGGTGTGTTCAGGGTGATGTGCAGTGTTAGTTTTCCCCACACATAGCGTTTTACTTTTAGGCCATAAAGTTGAATTTTGGTCTCATGTGACCAGATCACCTTCTTCCACATGTTTGCTGTGTCCTCCACATGGCTTCTCACAAACTACAAACAGGACTTCTTATGACTTTCTTTCTCCAATGTCTTTCTTCTTGTCACTCTTCCATAAAGGGCAGATTTGTGGAGAACACGACTAATAGTTGTCCTGTGGACAGATTCTCCCACCTGAGCTGTGGATCTCTGCAGCTCCTCCAGAGTTACCATGGACCTCTTGGCTCTTCTCTGATGAATGCTCTCCTTGCCCGGCCGGTCAGTTTAGGTGGACGGCCATTTCTTGGTAAGTTTGCAGTTGTGCCATACTCTTTCCATTTTCCGATGATGGATTGAACAGAGCTCCGTGAGATGTTCAAAGCTTGGGAGATTTATTTATAACCTAACCCTGCTTTATACTTCTCCACAACTTTATCCCTGACCTGTCTGGTGTGTTCCTTGGCCTTCATGATGCTGTTTGTTCACTAAGGTTCTCTAGCAAACCTCTGAGGGCTTCACAGAACAGCTGTATTTATACTGAAATTACATGACACACAGGTGGACTCTATTTACTAATTAGGTGACTTCTGAAGGCAATTGGTTCCTCTAGATTTTAGTTAGGGGTATCAGAGTAGGCCCAGATTCACACCGGTGTGGGATTGAACTCACGCGATTTCATACCCGCATATGAGTCTGACCTCGGGGACGATACCAGAGACATCTGTGCGGGTTCCTGAGATTGAACCCGAAGTCGCCAAAAGTAGTACAGAAAATACTTTTGGGAATTGGGGCGGTGCCATAAAGTCGGCATCTCACGGATTCGGATGGTGCTATTTCCGGCATGTAAACGCATCAATGTGAACCTGGGCTTAAAGGGGCTGAATACAAATGCACCGCACACTTTTCACATATTTATTTGTAAATATCTTCATAAAAATCATTTTCCTTCCACATCACAATTATGTGACACTTTGTGTTGGTCTATCACATAAAATCCCAATAAAATGCTTTTATGTTTTTGGTCCCCTTCTAAGTGATCTTCTCACCACCGTCATCGTCTACAATGCAGGACCAGTGACTCTGGAGTTGGTTTCAGTCGGTTTCTATCAGCTTCCAGCACTGTTGGTATATTAGAGGCTTGGAGGCTGCCCAGTCCCTACTGCTAGAGGGAGGAAGGGGAGTGGGGCTGTGATTTTACTGCCTCAGTAATATTTGAGGATGAACTGCTCCACAGTGATTGTAGCTATGGAGGTCAGTGAGGGTTTGTTCTAAAGCTCATTTCCTGCCTGCTATGGATATGCAAATATTTGAATGCTCATAGCCCAGCCAAAGGTTCACTTCATCGGCGACCCCGCCAGCAGCAGCTTATACTTGCATTCCATTTCATTTAATGTAGCTCCATTTAGACACTGATGGCAATGGAGAGTTGGCCTCTTGTCTTCTGGTTCTCCCTCCAGTATCACTGTAAGTCCCTGCTACCCAGAGTCTTAAAGGGGGGGTAGGGGGGAGGGGAGCCTTGACTTTCAAACTTCTACTGTGAATTTAGAAGATGAATTTCTCCACAGCATCGTAACTACAGAGGTCAGTGAGGTCTTGATTTAAAGTTCATGTACTGCTTGATTAAAAAAACTGCCAAATACCTCATTCCGACCACTGCACTATGGAAACACACATTGATGTAGTGCAGTGCCTTTGATTGGGAATTGCACCCCAGTGCACCTTTGCCATGTACCTGCATTAGCAGATATGCAGCTGGTCCAATGTGTGGTCATTTGTACTGTTATTTGAATGGGCAGCTAAAAACAACACAAGCTAAAGTACAACTTAATGCAAGTTAAATAAAACACAATGTACTGCCATGGTGTGAACAGGTCCTTGATGTATGTAGTCTGGGCACAGGGGCCCCTTAGGCACACGCAGTCTCTCTCCCCGTTGTATGGACATTTGATACACAGCCGGCTGAGAGAAGTGAATTTTAATGTGTTACCAATTAGAGATATTGTTTTGAAAAGACTGACTCATATAAAGTGCATCGATCACACTGCAGATTGGATGTTGCCATTGATATAAGGGAGGTCATGATTCACTGCTGAAGATTAGATCTATAGATCCAGGTTGGGAGTCATTATGGAAATTATGTTTTGCTTTAAAATTGATTTATTAGTTGAAATCTGCATGGAGGATGATTGATGTGACTGCACATAGTAATGCTGTTCATTCCTCTCCTACCTTCCTCTAGCCTAACCTAAGAATCCCTCCTCTTCCTCCATGTTCTCCTACCTTCCTCCAGCCTAACATTACCACCTCTTCCTCCGTGTTCTCCTACCTTCCTCCAGCCTAACATTCCCACCTCTTCCTCCATGTTCTCCTACCTTCCTCCAGCCTAACATTTCCACCTCTTCCTCCATGTTCTCCTACCTTCCTCCAGCATAACATTCCCACACCTTCCTCCATGTTCTCCTACCTTCCTCCAGCCTAACATTCCCTCCTCTTCCTCCGTGTTCCCCTACCTTCCTCCAGCCTAACATTCCCACCTCTTCCTCCATGTTCTCCTACCTTCCTCCAGCCTAACATTTCCACCTCTTCCTCCATGTTCTCCTACCTTCCTCCAGCATAACATTCCCTCCTCTTCCTCCATGTTCTTCTACCTTCCTCCAGCCTAACATTCCCACCTCTTCCTCCGTGTTCTCCTACCTTCCTGCAGCCTAACATTCCCACCTCTTCCTCTGTGTTCTCCTACCTTCCTCCAGCCTAACACTCCCACCTCTTCCTCTGTGCTCTCCTACCTTCCTCCAGCCTAACATTTAGACCTCTTCCTCCATGTTCTCCTACCTTCCTCCAGCCTAACATTCCCTCCTCTTCCTCCATGTTCTCCTACCTTCCTCCAGCCTAACATTCCCTCCTCTTCCTCCATGTTCTTCTACCTTCCTCCAGCCTAACATTCCCACCTCTTCCTCCATGTTCTCCTACCTTCCTCCAGCCTAACATTCCCTCCTCTTCCTCCATGTTCTTCTACCTTCCTCCAGCCTAACATTCCCACCTCTTCCTCTGTGCTCTCCTACCTTCCTCCAGCCTAACATTTCCACCTCTTCCTCCATGTTCTTCTACCTTCCTCCAGCCTAACATTCCCTCCTCTTCCTCCATGTTCTCCTACCTTCCTCCAGCCTAACATTCCCTCCTCTTCCTCCATGTTCTTCTACCTTCCTCCAGCCTAACATTCCCACCTCTTCCTCCATGTTCTCATACCTTCCTCCAGCCTAACATTCCCTCCTCTTCCTCCATGTTCTTCTACCTTCCTCCAGCCTAACATTCCCACCTCTTCCTCCGTGTTCTCCTACCTTCCTCCAGCCTAACATTCCCACCTCTTCCTCCATGTTCTCCTACCTTCCTCCAGCCTAACATTCCCACCTCTTCCTCCATGTTCTCCTACCTTCCTCCAGCCTAACATTTCCACCTCTTCCTCCATGTTCTCCTACCTTCCTCCAGCCTAACATTCCCTCCTCTTCCTCCATGTTCTTCTACCTTCCTCCAGCCTAACATTCCCTCCTCTTCCTCCGTGTTCTCCTACCTTCCTCCAGCCTAACATTCCCACCTCTTCCTCTGTGTTCTCCTACCTTCCTCCAGCCTAACATTTCCACCTCTTCCTCCATGTTCTCCTACCTTCCTCCAGCCTAACATTCCCTCCTCTTCCTCCATGTTCTTCTACCTTCCTCCAGCCTAACATTCCCTCCTCTTCCTCCATGTTCTCCTACCTTCCTCCAGCCTAACGTTCCCTCCTCTTCCTACATGTTCTTCTACCTTCCTCCAGCCTAACATTCCCACCTCTTCCTCCATGTTCTCCTACCTTCCTCCAGCCTAACATTCCCTCCTCTTCCTCCATGTTCTTCTACCTTCCTCCAGCCTAACATTCCCACCTCTTCCTCCATGTTCTCGTACCTTCCTCCAGCCTAACATTCCCACCTCTTCCTCCATGTTCTCCTACCTTCCTCCAGCCTAACATTCCCACCTCTTCCTCCGTATTCTCCTACCTTCCTCCAGCCTAACCTAAGATTCCCTCCTCTTCCTCCGTGTTCTCCTACCTTCCTCCAGCCTAACATTCCCACCTATTCATCAGTGTTCTCCTACCTTCCTCCAGCCTAACATTCCCACCTCTTCCTCCGTGTTCTCCTACCTTCCTCCAGCCTAACATTCCCACCTCTTCCTCCGTATTCTCCTACCTTCCTCCAGCCTAACCTAAGATTCCCTCCTATTCCTCCGTGTTCTCCTACCTTCCTCCAGCCTAACATTCCCACCTCTTCCTCCATGTTCTCCTACCTTCCTCCAGCCTAACATTTCCTCCTCTTCCTCCATGTTCTCCTACCTTCCTCCAGCCTAACATTCCCACCTCTTCCTCCATGTTCTCCTACCTTCCTCCAGCCTAACATTCCCTCCTCTTCCTCCCTGTTCTCCTACCTTCCTCCAGCCTAACATTCCCACCTCTTCCTCCGTATTCTCCTACCTTCCTCCAGCCTAACATTCCCACCTATTCCTCCGTGTTCTCCTACCTTCCTCCAGCCTAACATTCCCTCCTCCTACTCCATGTTCTCCTACCTTCCTCCAGCCTAACATTCCCTCCTCTTCCTCCGTGTTCTCCTATCTTCCTCCAGCCTAACATTCCCACCTCTTCCTCCGTATTCTCCTACCTTCCTCCAGCCTAACATTCCCACCTCTTCCTCCGTGTTCTCCTACCTTCCTCCAGCCTAACATTCCCACCTCTTCCTCCATCTTCCTCTACCTTCCTCCAGCCTAACATTCCCACCTCTTCCTCCGTGTTCTCCTACCTTCCTCCAGCCTAACATTCCCACCTCTTCCTCCGTATTCTCCTACCTTCCTCCAGCCTAACATTCCCACCTATTCCTCCGTGTTCTCCTACCTTCCTCCAGCCTAACATTCCCTCCTCCTACTCCATGTTCTCCTACCTTCCTCCAGCCTAACATTCCCTCCTCTTCCTCCGTGTTCTCCTATCTTCCTCCAGCCTAACATTCCCACCTCTTCCTCCGTATTCTCCTACCTTCCTCCAGCCTAACATTCCCACCTCTTCCTCCGTGTTCTCCTACCTTCCTCCAGCCTAACATTCCCACCTCTTCCTCCATCTTCCTCTACCTTCCTCCAGCCTAACATTCCCACCTCTTCCTCCGTGTTCTTCTACCTTCCTCCAGCCTAACATTCCCACCTCTTCCTCCGTGTTCTCCTACCTTCCTCCAGCCTAACATTCCCACCTCTTCCTCCATGTTCTTCTACCTTCCTCCAGCCTAACATTCCCACCTCTTCCTCCGTGTTCTCCTACCTTCCTCCAGCCTAACATTCCCACCTCTTCCTCCGTGTTCTTCTGCCTTCCTCCAGCCTAACATTCCCACTGTTTCCTCCGTGTTCTCCTACCTTCCTCCAGCCTAACATTCCCACCTCTTCCTCTGTGTTCTCCTACCTTCCTCCAGCCTAACATTTCCACCTCTTCCTCCATGTTCTTCTACCTTCCTCCAGCCTAACATTTCTACGTATTCTTCTGTGTTCTCCTACCTTCCTCCAGCCTAACATTTCTATGTATTCCTCCATGTTCTCCTACCTTCCTCCAGCCTAACATTTCTATGTATTCCTCCATGTTCTCCTAACTTCCTCCAGCCTAACATTCCCTCACCTTCCTCCGTGTTCTCCTACCTTCCTCCAGCCTAACATTCCCACCTCTTCCTCCATGTTCTCCTACCTTCCTCCATCCTAACATTCCCACCTCTTCCTCCATGTTCTCCTACCTTCCTCCAGCCTAACATTCCCACCTCTTCCTCCGTATTCTCCTACCTTCCTCCAGCCTAACCTAAGATTCCCTCCTCTTCCTCCGTGTTCTCCTACCTTCCTCCAGCCAAACATTCCCACCTATTCATCAGTGTTCTCCTACCTTCCTCCAGCCTAACATTCCCACCTCTTTCTCCGTGTTCTCCTACCTTCCTCCAGCCTAACATTCCCACCTCTTCCTCCGTATTCTCCTACCTTCCTCCAGCCTAACCTAAGATTCCCTCCTATTCCTCCGTGTTCTCCTACCTTCCTCCAGCCTAACATTCCCACCTCTTCCTCCATGTTCTCCTACCTTCCTCCAGCCTAACATTTCCTCCTCTTCCTCCATGTTCTCCTACCTTCCTCCAGCCTAACATTCCCACCTCTTCCTCCATGTTCTCCTACCTTCCTCCAGCCTAACATTCCCTCCTCTTCCTCCCTGTTCTCCTACCTTCCTCCAGCCTAACATTCCCACCTCTTCCTCCGTATTCTCCTACCTTCCTCCAGCCTAACATTCCCACCTATTCCTCCGTGTTCTCCTACCTTCCTCCAGCCTAACATTCCCTCCTCCTACTCCATGTTCTCCTACCTTCCTCCAGCCTAACATTCCCTCCTCTTCCTCCGTGTTCTCCTATCTTCCTCCAGCCTAACATTCCCACCTCTTCCTCCGTATTCTCCTACCTTCCTCCAGCCTAACATTCCCACCTCTTCCTCCGTGTTCTCCTACCTTCCTCCAGCCTAACATTCCCACCTCTTCCTCCATCCTCCTCTACCTTCCTCCAGCCTAACATTCCCACCTCTTCCTCCGTGTTCTCCTACCTTCCTCCAGCCTAACATTCCCACCTCTTCCTCCGTATTCTCCTACCTTCCTCCAGCCTAACATTCCCACCTATTCCTCCGTGTTCTCCTACCTTCCTCCAGCCTAACATTCCCTCCTCCTACTCCATGTTCTCCTACCTTCCTCCAGCCTAACATTCCCTCCTCTTCCTCCGTGTTCTCCTATCTTCCTCCAGCCTAACATTCCCACCTCTTCCTCCGTATTCTCCTACCTTCCTCCAGCCTAACATTCCCACCTCTTCCTCCGTGTTCTCCTACCTTCCTCCAGCCTAACATTCCCACCTCTTCCTCCATCTTCCTCTACCTTCCTCCAGCCTAACATTCCCACCTCTTCCTCCGTGTTCTTCTACCTTCCTCCAGCCTAACATTCCCACCTCTTCCTCCATGTTCTCCTACCTTCCTCCAGCCTAACATTCCCACCTCTTCCTCCATGTTCTTCTACCTTCCTCCAGCCTAATATTCCCACCTCTTCCTCCGTGTTCTCCTACCTTCCTCCAGCCTAACATTCCCACCTCTTCCTCCGTGTTCTTCTGCCTTCCTCCAGCCTAACATTCCCACCGTTTCCTCCGTGTTCTCCTACCTTCCTCCAGCCTAACATTCCCACCTCTTCCTCCGTGTTCTCCTACCTTCCTCCAGCCTAACATTTCCACCTCTTCCTCCATGTTCTTCTACCTTCCTCCAGCCTAACATTTCAACGTATTCTTCTGTGTTCTCCTACCTTCCTCCAGCCTAACATTTCTATGTATTCCTCCATGTTCTCCTACCTTCCTCCAGCCTAACATTTCTATGTATTCCTCCATGTTCTCCTAACTTCCTCCAGCCTAACATTCCCTCACCTTCCTCCGTGTTCTCCCTACCTTCCTCCAGCCTAACATTCCCACCTCTTCCTCCATGTTCTCCTACCTTCCTCCATCCTAACATTCCCACCTCTTCCTCCATGTTCTCCTACCTTCCTCCAGCCTAACATTACCTCCTCTTCCTCCATGTTCTACCTTCCTCCAGCCTAACATTCCCACCTCTTCCTCCGTGTTCTCCTACCTTCCTCCAGCCTAACACTTCCACCTCTTCCTCCATGTTCTTCTACCTTCCTCCAGCCTAACATTCCCACCTCTTCCTCCGTGTTCTCCTACCTTCCTCCAGCCTAACATTCCCACCTCTTCCTCCATGTTCTTCTACCTTCCTCCAGCCTAACATTTCTATGTATTCTTCTGTGTTCTCCTACCTTCCTCCAGCCTAACATTTCTATGTATTCCTCCATGTTCTCCTACCTTCCTCCAGCCTAACATTCCCTCACCTTCCTCTGTGTTCTCCTACCTTCTTCCAGCCTAACATTCCTTCCTCTTCCTCCATGTTCTTCTACCTTCCTCCAGCCTAACATTCCCTCCTCTTCCTCCGTGTTCTCCTACCTTCCTCCAGCCTAACATTCCCACCTCTTCCTCCGTGTTCTCCTACCTTCCTCCAGCCTAACATTCCCACCTCTTCCTCCATGTTCTCCTACCTTCCTCCAGACTAACATTCCCACCTCTTCCTCCGTGTTCTCCTACCTTCCTCCAGCCTAACATTCCCACCTCTTCCTCCATGTTCTCCTACCTTCCTCCACACTAACATTCCCACCTCTTCCTCCGTGTTCTACTACCTTCCTCCAGCCTAACATTCCCACCTCTTCCTCCATGTTCTTCTACCTTCCTCCAGCCTAACATTCCCACCTCTTCCTCCATGTTCTCCTACGTTCCTCCAGCCGAACATTTGGACCTCTTCCTCCATGTTCTCCTACCTTCCTCCAGCCTAACATTCCCACCTCTTCCTCGTGTTCTCCTACCTTCCTCCAGCCTAACATTCCCACCTTCTTCCTCCGTGTTTTTCTACCTTCCTCCAGCCTAACATTCCCACCTCTTCCTCCATGTTCTTCTACCTTCCTCCAGCCTAACATTCCCACCTCTTCCTCCGTGTTCTTCTATCTTCCTCCAGCCTAACATTCCCTCACCTTCCTCCATGTTCTCCTACCTTCCTCCAGCCTAACATTCCCATCTCTTCCTCCGTGTTCTTCTACCTTCCTCCAGCCTAACATTTCAACCTTTTTCTCCGTGTTCTTCTACCTTCCTCCAGCCTAACATTTCTACGTATTCTTCTGTGTTCTCTTACCTTCCTCCAGCCTAACATTCCCACCTCTTCCTCCGTGTTCTCCTACCTTCCTCCAGCCTAACATTCCCACCTCTTCCTCCATGTTCTCCTACCTCCTCCAGCCTAACATTCCCACCTCTTCCTCCATGTTCTCCTACCTTCCTCCAGCCTAACATTCCCACCACTTCCTCCATGTTCTCCTACCTTCCTCCAGCCTAACATTCCCACCTCTTCCTCTGTGTTCTTCTATCTTCCTCCAGCCTAACATTCCCACCTCTTCCTCCATGTTCTCCTACCTTCCTCCAGCCTAACATTCCCACATGTTCCTCCATGTTCTCCTACCTTCCTCCAGACTAACATTCCCACCTCTTCCTCCATGTTCTCCTACCTTCCTCCAGCCTAACATTCCCACCTCTTCCTCCATGTTCTCCTACCTTCCTCCAGCCTAACATTCATACCTCTTCCTCCGTGTTCTCCTACCTTCCTCCAGCCTAACATTCCCTCCTCTTCCTCCATGTTCTTCTACCTTCCTCCAGCCTAACATTCCCACCTCTTCCTCCGTGTTCTCCTACCTTCCTCCAGCCTAACATTCCCACCTCTTCCTCCATGTTCTCCTACCTTCCTCCAGACTAACATTCCCTCCTCTTCCTCCATGTTCTTCTACCTTCCTCCAGCCTAACATTCCCACCTCTTCCTCCGTGTTCTCCTACCTTCCTCCAGCCTAACATTCCCACCTCTTCCTCCATGTTCTTCTACCTTCCTCCAGCCTAACATTCCCACCTCTTCCTCCGTGTTCTCCTACCTTCCTCCAGCCTAACATTCCCACCTCTTCCTCCATGTTCTTCTACCTTCCTCCAGCCTAACATTCCCTCCTCTTCCTCCATGTTCTCCTACCTTCCTCCAGCCTAACATTCATTCCTCTTCCTCCATGTTCTCCTACCTTCCTCCAGCCTAACATTCCCACCTCTTCCTCCATGTTCTCCTACCTTCCTCCAGCCTAACATTCCCACCTCTTCCTCCATGTTCTCCTACCTTCCTCCAGCCTAACATTCCCACCTCTTCCTCGGTGTTCTCCTACCTTCCTCCAGCCTAACATTTCTACGTATTCTTCTGTGTTCTCCTACCTTCCTCCAGCCTAACATTCCCTCCTCTTCCTCCGTGTTCTCCTACCTTCCTCCAGCCTAACATTTCATACTCTTCCTCCGTGTTCTCCTACCTTCCTCCAGCCTAACATTCCCACCTCTTCCTCCGTGTTCTCCTACCTTCCTCTAGCCTAACATTCCCACCTCTTCCTCCGTGTTCTCCTACCTTCCTCCAGCCTAACATTCTTACCTCTTCCTGCATGTTCTCCTACCTTCCTCCAGCCTAACATTCCCACCTCTTCCTCCATGTTCTCCTACCTTCATCCAGCCTAACATTCCCACCTCTTCCTCCATGTTCTCCTACCTTCCTCCAGCCTAACATTCCCACCTCTTCCTCCGTGTTCTTCTACCTTCCTCCAGCCTAACATTCCCACCTCTTCTTCCGTGTTCTTCTACCTTCCTCCAGCCTAACATTCCCACCTCTTCCTCCGTGTTCTTCTATCTTCCTCCAGCCTAACATTCCCTCACCTTCTTCCATGTTCTTCTACCTTCCTCCAGCCTAACATTCCCACCTCTTCCTCCATGTTCTCCTACCTTCCTCCAGCCTAACATTCCCACCTCTTCCTCCATGTTCTCCTACCTTCCTCCAGCCTAATATTCCCACCTCTTCCTCCGTGTTCTCCTACCTTCCTCCAGCCTAACATTCCCACCTCTTCCTCCATGTTCTTCTACCTTCCTCCAGCCTAACATTTCCACCTATTCCTCTGTGTTCTCCTACCTTCCTCCAGCCTAACATTCCCATCCTCTTCCTCCGTGTTCTCCTACCTTCCTCCAGCCTAACATTCCCACCTCTTCCTCCATGTTCTTCTACCTTCCTCCAGCCTAACATTCCCACCTCTTCTTCCGTGTTCTCCTACCTTCCTCCAGCCTAACATTCCCACCTATTTCTCCGTGTTCTCCTACCTTCCTCCAGCCTAACATTCCCTCACCTTCCTGCATGTTCTCCTACCTTCCTCCAGCCTAACATTCCCTCCTCTTCCTCCATGTTCTTCTACCTTCCTCCAGCCTAACATTCCCACCTCTTCTTCCATGTTCTCCTACCTTCCTCCAGCCTAACATTCCCTCCTCTTCCTCCATGGTCTCCTACCTTCCTCCAGCCTAACATTCTCACCTCTTCCTCCATGTTCTCCTACCTTCCTCCAGCCTAACATTCCCACCTCTTCCTCCATGTTCTCCTACCTTCCTCCAGCCTAACATTCCCACCTCTTCCTCCGTGTTCTCCTACCTTCCTCCAGCCTAACATTTCCACCTCTTCCTCCATGTTCTCCTACCTTCCTCCAGCCTAACATTCCCACCTCTTCCTCCGTGTTCTCCTACCTTCCTCCAGCCTAACATTCCCACCTCTTCCTCCGTGTTCTTCTACCTTCCTCCAGCCTAACATTCCCACCTATTCCTCTGTGTTCTCCTACCTTCCTCCAGCCTAACATTCCCACCTCTTCCTCCGTGTTCTCCTACCTTCCTCCAGCCTAACATTCCCACCTCTTCCTCCGTGTTCTCCTACCTTCCTCCAGCCTAACATTCCCACCTCTTTCTCCATGTTCTCCTACCTTCCTCCAGCCTAACATTCCCACCTCTTCCTCCGTGTTCTCCTACCTTCCTCCAGCCTAACATTCCCACCTCTTCCTCCATGTTCTCCTACCTTCCTCCAGCCTAACATTCCCACCTCTTCCTCCATGTTCTTCTACCTTCCTCCAGCCTAACATTCCCTCACCTTCCTGCATGTTCTTCTACCTTCCTCCAGCCTAACATTCCCTCCTCTTCCTCCATGTTCTTCTACCTTCCTCCAGCCTAACATTCCCACCTCTTCTTCCGTGTTCTCCTACCTTCCTCCAGCCTAACATTCCCACCTATTCCTCCGTGTTCTCCTACCTTCCTCCAGCCTAACATTCCCTCACCTTCCTGCATGTTCTTCTACCTTCCTCCAGCCTAACATTCCCTCCTCTTCCTCCATGTTCTCCTACCTTCCTCCAGCCTAACATTCCCACCTCTTCCTCCGTGTTCTCCTACCTTCCTCCAGCCTAACATTCCCACCTCTTCCTCTCTGTTCTCCTACCTTCCTCCAGCCTAACATTCCCACCTCTTCCTCCGTGTTCTCCTACCTTCCTCCAGCCTAACATTCCCACCTCTTCCTCCGTGTTCTCCTACCTTCCTCCAGCCTAACATTCCCACCTCTTCCTCCGTGTTCTCCTACCTTCCTCCAGCCTAACATTCCCACCTCTTCCTCCATGTTCTCCTACCTTCCTCCAGCCTAACATTCCCACCTCTTCCTCCGTGTTCTCCTACCTTCCTCCAGCCTAACATTCCTTCCTCTTCCTCCGTGTTCTCCTACCTTCCTCCAGCCTAACATTCCCACCTCTTCCTCCATGTTCTCCTACCTTCCTCCAGCCTAACATTCCCACCTCTTCCTCCATGTTCTCCTACCTTCCTCCAGCCTAACATTCCCACCTCTTCCTCCGTGTTCTCTTACCTTCCTCCAGCCTAACATTCCCTCCTCTTCCTCCGTGTTCTCCTACCTTCCTCCCTCCTAACATTCCCACCTCTTCCTCCATGTTCTCCTACGTTCCTCCAGCCTAACATTCCCACCTCTTCCTCCATGTTCTCCTACCTTCCTTCAGCCTAACATTCCCACCTCTTCCACCATGTTCTCCTACCTTCCTCCAGTCTAACATTCCCACCTCTTCCTCCGTGTTCTCCTACCTTCCTCCAGCCTAATATTCCCACATCTTCCTCCGTGTTCTCCTACCTTCCTCCAACCTAACATTCCCAACTCTTCCTCCATTTTCTCCTACCTTCCTCCAGCCTAACATTCCCACCTCTTCCTCCGTGTTCTCCTACCTTCCTCCAGCCTAACATTCCCACCTCTTCCTCCGTGTTCTCCTACCTTCCTCCAGCCTAACATTCCCACCTCTTCCTCCATGTTCTCCTACCTTCCTCCAGCCTAACATTCCCACCTCTTCCTCCGTGTTCTCCTACCTTCCTCCAGCCTAACATTCCCACCTCTTCCTCCGTGTTCTCCTACCTTCCTCCAGCCTAACATTCCCACCTCTTCCTCCGTGTTCTCCTACCTTCCTCCAGCCTAACATTCCCACCTTTTTCCTCCATGTTCTCCTACCTTCCTCCAGCCTAACATTCCCACCTCTTCCTCCCTGTTCTCCTACCTTCCTCCAGCCTAACATTCCCTCCTCTTCCTCCATGTTCTCCTACCTTCCTCCAGCCTAACATTCCCTCCTCTTCCTCCGTGTTCTCCTACCTTCCTCCAGCCTAACATTCCCACCTCTTCCTCCATGTTCTCCTACATTCCTCCAGCCTAATATTCCCACCTCTTCCTCCGTGTTCTTCTATCTTCCTCCAGCCTAACATTACCTCCTCTTCCTCCATGTTCTCCTACCTTCCTCCAGCCTATCATTCCCTCCTCTTCATCCGTGTTCTTCTACCTTCCTCCAGCCTAACATTCCCACCTCTTCCTCCGTGTTCCCCTACCTTCCTCCAGCCTAACATTCCCACCTCTTCCTCCGTGTTCTCCTACCTTCCCCCAGCCTAACATTCCCACCTCTTCCTCCATGTTCTCCTACCTTCCTCCAGCCTAACATTCCCACCTCTTCCTCCGTGTTCTTCTATCTTCCTCCAGCCTAACATTCCCACCTCTTCCTCCATGTTCTCCTACCTTCCTCCAGCCTAACATTCCCACCTCTTCCTCCGTGTTCTCCTACCTTCCTCCAGCCTAACATTCCCACCTCTTCCTCCATGTTCTCCTACCTTCCTCCAGCCTAACATTCCCTCCTCTTCCTCTGTGTTCTCCTACCTTCCTCCAGCCTAACATTCCCACCTCTTCCTCCATGTTCTCCTACCTTCCTCCAGCCTAATATTCCCACTTCTTCCTCCATGTTCTCCTACCTTCCTCCAGCCTAACATTCCCTCCTCTTCCTCTGTGTTCTCCTACCTTCCTCCAGACTAACATTCCCACCTCTTCCTCCGTGTTCTCCTACCTTCCTCCAGCCTAACATTCCCTCCTCTTCCTCCGTGTTCTCCTACCTTCCTCCAGCCTAACATTCCCTCCTCTTCCTCCGTGTTCTCCTACCTTCCTCCAGCCTAACATTCCCACCTCTTCCTCCATGTTCTCCTACCTTCCTCCAGCCTAACATTCCCACCTCTTCCTCCGTGTTCTCCTACCTTCCTCCAGCCTAACATTCCCTCCTCTTCCTCCGTGTTCTCCTACCTTCCTCCAGCCTAACATTCCCACCTCTTCCTCCATGTTCTCCTACCTTCCTCCAGCCTAACATTCCCACCTCTTCCTCCGTGTTCTCCTACCTTCCTCCAGCCTAACATTCCCACCTCTTCCTCCATTTTCTCCTACCTTCCTCCAGCCTAACATTCCCACCTCTTCCTCCGTGTTCTCCTACCTTCCTCCAGCCTAACATTCCCACCTCTTCCTCCGTGTTCTCCTACCTTCCTCCAGCCTAACATTCCCTCCTCTTCCTCCGTGTTCTCCTACCTTCCTCCAGCCTAACATTCCCACCTCTTCCTCCGTGTTCTCCTACCTTCCTCCAGCCTAACATTCCCACCTCTTCCTCCATGTTCTCCTACCTTCCTCCAGCCTAACATTCCCACCTCTTCCTCCGTGTTCTCCTACCTTCCTCCAGCCTAACATTCCCTCCTCTTCCTCCGTGTTCTCCTACCTTCCTCCAGCCTAACATTCCCACCTCTTCCTCCGTGTTCTCCTACCTTCCTCCAGCCTAACATTCCCACCTCTTCCTCCGTGTTCTCCTACCTTCCTCCAGCCTAACATTCCCAACTCTTCCTCCGTGTTCTCCTACCTTCCTCCAACCTAACATTCCCAACTCTTCCTCCATGTTCTCCTACCTTCCTCCAGCCTAACATTCCCTCCTCTTCCTCCGTGTTCTCCTACCTTCCTCCAGCCTAACATTCCCACCTCTTCCTCCGTGTTCTCCTACCTTCCTCCAACCTAACATTCCCAACTCTTCCTCCATGTTCTCCTACATTCCTCCAGCCTAACATTCCCACCTCTTCCTCCGTGTTCTCCTACCTTCCTCCAGCCTAACATTCCCACCTCTTCCTCCATGTTCTCCTACCTTCCTCCAGCCTAACATTCCCACCTCTTCCTCTGTGTTCTCCTACCTTCCTCCAGCCTAACATTCCCACCTCTTCCTCCGTGTTCTCCTACCTTCCTCCAGCCTAACATTCCCACCTCTTCCTCCATGTTCTTCTACCTTCCTCCAGCCTAACATTCCCTCCTCTTCCTCCGTGTTCTCCTACCTTCCTCCAGCCTAACATTCCCACCTCTTCCTCCGTGTTCTCCTACCTTCCTCCAGCCTAACATTCCCACCTCTTCCTCCATGTTCTCCTACATTCCTCCAGCCTAACATTCCCACCTCTTCCTCCGTGTTCTTCTATCTTCCTCCAGCCTAACATTACCTCCTCTTCCTCCATGTTCTCCTACCTTCCTTCAGCCTAACATTCCCTCCTCTTCCTCCGTGTTCTTCTACCTTCCTCCAGCCTAACATTCCCACCTCTTCCTCCGTGTTCCCCTACCTTCCTCCAGCCTAACATTCCCACCTCTTCCTCCGTGTTCTCCTACCTTCCTCCAGCCTAACATTCCCACCTCTTCCTCCATGTTCTTCTACCTTCCTCCAGCCTAACATTCCCACCTATTCCTCACTGTTCTCCTACCTTCCTCCAGACTAACATTCCCACCTCTTCCTCCGTGTTCTCCTACCTTCCTCCAACCTAACATTCCCACCTCTTCCTCCGTGTTCTCCTACCTTCCTCCAGCCTAACATTCCCTCACCTTCCTCCCTGTTCTCCTACCTTCCTCCAACCTAATATTCCCAACTCTTCCTCCATGTTCTCCTACATTCCTCCAGCCTAACATTCCCACCTCTTCCTCCGTGTTCTCCTACCTTCCTCCAGCCTAACATTCCCACCTCTTCCTCCATGTTCTCCTACCTTCCTCCAGCCTAACATTCCCACCTCTTCCTCCGTGTTCTCCTACCTTCCTCCAGCCTAACATTCCCACCTCTTCCTCCGTGTTCTCCTACCTTCCTCCAGCCTAACATTCCCACCTCTTCCTCCATGTTCTCCTACCTTCCTCCAGCCTAACATTCCCTCCTCTTCCTCCGTGTTCTCCTACCTTCTTCCAACCTAACATTCCCACCTCTTCCTCCGTGTTCTCCTACCTTCCTCCAGCCTAACATTCCCACCTCTTCCTCCATGTTCTCCTACATTCCTCCAGCCTAACATTCCCACCTCTTCCTCCGTGTTCTTCTATCTTCCTCCAGCCTAACATTACCTCCTCTTCCTCCATGTTCTCCTACCTTCCTCCAGCCTAACATTCCCTCCTCTTCCTCCGTGTTCTTCTACCTTCCTCCAGCCTAACATTCCCACCTCTTCCTCCGTGTTCCCCTACCTTCCTCCAGCCTAACATTCCCACCTCTTCCTCCGTGTTCTCCTACCTTCCTCCAGCCTAACATTCCCACCTCTTCTCCATGTTCTCCTACCTTCCTCCAGCCTAATATTCCCACCTCTTCCTCCGTGTTCCCCTACCTTCCTCCAGCCTAACATTCCCACCTCTTCCTCCGTGTTCTCCTACCTTCCTCCAGCCTAACATTCCCTCACCTTCCTCCATGTTCTCCTACCTTCCTCCAGCCTAACATTCCCACCTCTTCCTCCATGTTCTCCTACCTTCCTCCAGCCTAATATTCCCTCCTCTTCCTCCATGTTCTCCTACCTTCCTCCAGCCTAACATTCCCACCTCTTCCTCCATGTTCTCCTACCTTCCTCCAGCCTAACATTCCCTCCTCTTCCTCCATGTTCTCCTACCTTCCTCCAGCCTAACATTCCCACCTCTTCCTCCGTGTTCTCCTACCTTGCTCCAGCCTAACATTCCCACCTCTTCCTCCGTGTTCTCCTACCTTCCTCCAGCCTAACATTCCCACCTCTTCCTCCGTGTTTTCCTACCTTCCTCCAGCCTAACATTCCCTCCTCTTCCTCCGTGTTCTCCTACCTTCCTCCAGCCTAACATTCCCACCTCTTCCTCCGTGTTCTCCTACCTTCCTCCAGCCTAACATTCCCACCTCTTCCTCCGTGTTCTCCTACCTTCCTCCAGCCTAACATTCCCACCTCTTCCTCCATGTTCTCCTACCTTCCTCCAGCCTAACATTCCCACCTCTTCCTCCATGTTCTTCTACCTTCCTCCAGCCTAACATTCCCACCTATTCCTCACTGTTCTCCTACCTTCCTCCAGACTAACATTCCCACCTCTTCCTCCCTGTTCTCCTACCTTCCTCCAACCTAATATTCCCAACTCTTCCTCCATGTTCTCCTACATTCCTCCAGCCTAACATTCCCACCTCTTCCTCCGTGTTCTCCTACCTTCCTCCAGCCTAACATTCCCACCTCTTCCTCCATGTTCTCCTACCTTCCTCCAGCCTAAACATTCCCACCTCTTCCTCCGTGTTCTCCTACCTTCCTCCAGCCTAACATTCCCAGCTCTTCCTCCGTGTTCTCCTACCTTCCTCCAGCCTAACATTCCCACCTCTTCCTCCATGTTCTCCTACCTTCCTCCAGCCTAACATTCCCTCCTCTTCCTCCGTGTTCTCCTACCTTCTTCCAACCTAACATTCCCACCTCTTCCTCCGTGTTCTCCTACCTTCCTCCAGCCTAACATTCCCACCTCTTCCTCCATGTTCTCCTACATTCCTCCAGCCTAACATTCCCACCTCTTCCTCCGTGTTCTTCTATCTTCCTCCAGCCTAACATTACCTCCTCTTCCTCCATGTTCTCCTACCTTCCTCCAGCCTAACATTCCCTCCTCTTCCTCCGTGTTCTTCTACCTTCCTCCAGCCTAACATTCCCACCTCTTCCTCCGTGTTCCCCTACCTTCCTCCAGCCTAACATTCCCACCTCTTCCTCCGTGTTCTCCTACCTTCCTCCAGCCTAACATTCCCACCTCTTCCTCCGTGTTCTCCTACCTTCCTCCAGCCTAACATTCCCTCACCTTCCTCCATGTTCTCCTACCTTCCTCCAGCCTAACATTCCCACCTCTTCCTCCATGTTCTCCTACCTTCCTCCAGCCTAACATTCCCTCCTCTTCCTCCATGTTCTCCTACCTTCCTCCAGCCTAACATTCCCACCTCTTCCTCCATGTTCTCCTACCTTCCTCCAGCCTAACATTCCCTCCTCTTCCTCCATGTTCTCCTACCTTCCTCCAGCCTAACATTCCCACCTCTTCCTCCGTGTTCTCCTACCTTGCTCCAGCCTAACATTCCCACCTCTTCCTCCGTGTTCTCCTACCTTCCTCCAGCCTAACATTCCCACCTCTTCCTCCGTGTTTTCCTACCTTCCTCCAGCCTAACATTCCCTCCTCTTCCTCCGTGTTCTCCTACCTTCCTCCAGCCTAACATTCCCACCTCTTCCTCCGTGTTCTCCTACCTTCCTCCAGCCTAACATTCCCACCTCTTCCTCCGTGTTCTCCTACCTTCCTCCAGCCGAACATTCCCACCTCTTCCTCCATGTTCTCCTACCTTCCTCCAGCCTAACATTCCCACCTCTTCCTCCGTGTTCTCCTACCTTCCTCCAGCCTAACATTCCCACCTCTTTCTCCATGTTCTCCTACCTTCCTCCAGCCTAACATTCCCACTTCTTCCTCCGTGTTCTCCTACCTTCCTCCAGCCTAACATTCCCACCTCTTCCTCCGTGTTCTCCTACCTTCCTCCAACCTAACATTCCCAACTCTTCCTCCATGTTCTCCTACATTCCTCCAGCCTAACATTCCCACCTCTTCCTCCGTGTTCTCCTACCTTCCTCCAGCCTAACATTCCCACCTCTTCCTCCATGTTCTCCTACCTTCCTCCAGCCTAACATTCCCACCTCTTCCTCTGTGTTCTCCTACCTTCCTCCAGCCTAACATTCCCACCTCTTCCTCCGTGTTCTCCTACCTTCCTCCAGCCTAACATTCCCACCTCTTCCTCCATGTTCTCCTACCTTCCTCCAGCCTAACATTCCCACCTCTTCCTCCGTGTTCTCCTACCTTCCTCCAGCCTAACATTCCCACCTCTTCCTCCATGTTCTCCTACATTCCTCCAGCCTAACATTCCCACCTCTTCCTCCGTGTTCTTCTATCTTCCTCCAGCCTAACATTACCTCCTCTTCCTCCATGTTCTCCTACCTTCCTCCAGCCTAACATTCCCTCCTCTTCCTCCGTGTTCTTCTACCTTCCTCCAGCCTAACATTCCCACCTCTTCCTCCGTGTTCCCCTACCTTCCTCCAGCCTAACATTCCCACCTCTTCCTCCGTGTTCTCCTACCTTCCTCCAGCCTAACATTCCCACCTCTTCCTCCATGTTCTCCTACCTTCCTCCAGCCTAACATTCCCACCTCTTCCTCCGTGTTCCCCTACCTTCCTCCAGCCTAACATTCCCACCTCTTCCTCCGTGTTCTCCTACCTTCCTCCAGCCTAACATTCCCACCTCTTCCTCCATGTTCTCCTACCTTCCTCCAGACTAACATTCCCACCTCTTCCTCCGTGTTCTCCTACCTTCCTCCAACCTAACATTCCCACCTCTTCCTCCGTGTTCTCCTACCTTCCTCCAGCCTAACATTCCCTCACCTTCCTCCCTGTTCTCCTACCTTCCTCCAGCCTAACATTCCCACCTCTTCCTCCATGTTCTCCTACCTTCCTCCAGCCTAACATTCCCACCTCTTCCTCCATGTTTTCCTACCTTCCTCCAGCCTAACATTCCCACCTCTTCCTCCGTGTTCTTCTATCTTCCTCCAGCCTAACATTCCTACCTCTTCCTCCATGTTCTCCTACCTTCCTCCAGCCTAACATTCCCACCTCTTCCTCCGTGTTCTCCTACCTTCCTCCAGCCTAACATTCCCACCTCTTCCTCCATGTTCTCCTACCTTCCTGCAACCTAACATTCCCAACTCTTCCTCCATGTTCTCCTACCTTCCTCCAGCCTAACATTCCCACCTCTTCCTCCGTGTTCTCCTACCTTCCTCCAGCCTAACATTCCCACATCTTCCTCCGTGTTCTCCTACCTTCCTCCAGCCTAACAATCCCACCTCTTCCTCCATGTTCTCCTACCTTCCTCCAGCCTAACATTCCCACCTCTTCCTCCGTGTTCTCCTACCTTCCTCCAGCCTAACATTCCCTCACCTTCCTCCATGTTCTCCTACCTTCCTCCAGCCTAACATTCCCACCTCTTCCTCCATGTTCTCCTACCTTCCTCCAGCCTAACATTCCCTCCTCTTCCTCCATGTTCTCCTACCTTCCTCCAGCCTAACATTCCCTCCTCTTCCTCCATGTTCTCCTACCTTCCTCCAGCCTAACATTCCCACCTCTTCCTCCGTGTTCTCCTACCTTCCTCCAGCCTAACATTCCCACCTCTTCCTCCGTGTTCTCCTACCTTCCTCCAGCCTAACATTCCCACCTCTTCCTCTATGTTCTCCTACCTTCCTCCAGCCTAACATTCCCACCTCTTCCTCCGTGTTCTCCTACCTTCCTCCAGCCTAACATTCCCTCCTCTTCCTCCGTGTTCTCCTACCTTCCTCCAGCCTAACATTCCCACCTCTTCCTCCGTGTTCTCCTACCTTCCTCCAGCCTAACATTCCCACCTCTTCCTCCGTGTTCTCCTACCTTCCTCCAGCCTAACATTCCCACCTCTTCCTCCATGTTCTCCTACCTTCCTCCAGCCTAACATTCCCACCTCTTCCTCCGTGTTCTCCTACCTTCCTCCAGCCTAACATTCCCACCTCTTTCTCCATGTTCTCCTACCTTCCTCCAGCCTAACATTCCCACCTCTTCCTCCGTGTTCTCCTACCTTCCTCCAGCCTAACATTCCCTCCTCTTCCTCCGTGTTCTCCTACCTTCCTCCAGCCTAACATTCCCACCTCTTCCTCCGTGTTCTCCTACCTTCCTCCAGCCTAACATTCCCACCTCTTCCTCCGTGTTCTCCTACCTTCCTCCAGCCTAACATTCCCAACTCTTCCTCCGTGTTCTCCTACCTTCCTCCAACCTAACATTCCCAACTCTTCCTCCATGTTCTCCTACCTTCCTCCAGCCTAACATTCCCTCCTCTTCCTCCGTGTTCTCCTACCTTCCTCCAGCCTAACATTCCCACCTCTTCCTCCGTGTTCTCCTACCTTCCTCCAACCTAACATTCCCAACTCTTCCTCTGTGTTCTCCTACCTTCCTCCAGCCTAACATTCCCACCTCTTCCTCCGTGTTCTCCTACCTTCCTCCAGCCTAACATTCCCACCTCTTCCTCCATGTTCTCCTACCTTCCTCCAGCCTAACATTCCCTCCTCTTCCTCCGTGTTCTCCTACCTTCCTCCAGCCTAACATTCCCACCTCTTCCTCCGTGTTCTCCTACCTTCCTCCAGCCTAACATTCCCACCTCTTCCTCCATGTTCTCCTACATTCCTCCAGCCTAACATTCCCACCTCTTCCTCCGTGTTCTTCTATCTTCCTCCAGCCTAACATTACCTCCTCTTCCTCCATGTTCTCCTACCTTCCTCCAGCCTAACATTCCCTCCTCTTCCTCCGTGTTCTTCTACCTTCCTCCAGCCTAACATTCCCACCTCTTCCTCCGTGTTCCCCTACCTTCCTCCAGCCTAACATTCCCACCTCTTCCTCCGTGTTCTCCTACCTTCCTCCAGCCTAACATTCCCACCTCTTCCTCCATGTTCTTCTACCTTCCTCCAGCCTAACATTCCCACCTATTCCTCACTGTTCTCCTACCTTCCTCCAGACTAACATTCCCACCTCTTCCTCCGTGTTCTCCTACCTTCCTCCAACCTAACATTCCCACCTCTTCCTCCGTGTTCTCCTACCTTCCTCCAGCCTAACATTCCCTCACCTTCCTCCCTGTTCTCCTACCTTCCTCCAACCTAACATTCCCAACTCTTCCTCCATGTTCTCCTACATTCCTCCAGCCTAACATTTCCACCTCTTCCTCCGTGTTCTCCTACCTTCCTCCAGCCTAACATTCCCACCTCTTCCTCCATGTTCTCCTACCTTCCTCCAGCCTAACATTCCCACCTCTTCCTCCGTGTTCTCCTACCTTCCTCCAGCCTAACATTCCCACCTCTTCCTCCGTGTTCTCCTACCTTCCTCCAGCCTAACATTCCCACCTCTTCCTCCATGTTCTCCTACCTTCCTCCAGCCTAACATTCCCTCCTCTTCCTCCGTGTTCTCCTACCTTCTTCCAACCTAACATTCCCACCTCTTCCTCCGTGTTCTCCTACCTTCCCTCCAGCCTAACATTCCCACCTCTTCCTCCATGTTCTCCTACATTCCTCCAGCCTAACATTCCCACCTCTTCCTCCGTGTTCTTCTATCTTCCTCCAGCCTAACATTACCTCCTCTTCCTCCATGTTCTCCTACCTTCCTCCAGCCTAACATTCCCTCCTCTTCCTCCGTGTTCTTCTACCTTCCTCCAGCCTAACATTCCCACCTCTTCCTCCGTGTTCCCCTACCTTCCTCCAGCCTAACATTCCCACCTCTTCCTCCGTGTTCTCCTACCTTCCTCCAGCCTAACATTCCCACCTCTTCCTCCATGTTCTCCTACCTTCCTCCAGCCTAACATTCCCACCTCTTCCTCCGTGTTCCCCTACCTTCCTCCAGCCTAACATTCCCACCTCTTCCTCCGTGTTCTCCTACCTTCCTCCAGCCTAACATTCCCACCTCTTCCTCCATGTTCTCCTACCTTCCTCCAGACTAACATTCCCACCTCTTCCTCCGTGTTCTCCTACCTTCCTCCAACCTAACATTACCACCTCTTCCTCCGTGTTCTCCTACCTTCCTCCAGCCTAACATTCCCTCACCTTCCTCCCTGTTCTCCTACCTTCCTCCAGCCTAACATTCCCACCTCTTCCTCCATGTTCTCCTACCTTCCTCCAGCCTAACATTCCCACCTCTTCCTCCATGTTTTCCTACCTTCCTCCAGCCTAACATTCCCACCTCTTCCTCCGTGTTCTTCTATCTTCCTCCAGCCTAACATTCCTACCTCTTCCTCCATGTTCTCCTACCTTCCTCCAGCCTAACATTCCCACCTCTTCCTCCGTGTTCTCCTACCTTCCTCCAGCCTAACATTCCCACCTCTTCCTCCATGTTCTCCTACCTTCCTGCAACCTAACATTCCCAACTCTTCCTCCATGTTCTCCTACCTTCCTCCAGCCTAACATTCCCACCTCTTCCTCCGTGTTCTCCTACCTTCCTCCAGCCTAACATTCCCACATCTTCCTCCGTGTTCTCCTACCTTCCTCCAGCCTAACAATCCCACCTCTTCCTCCATGTTCTCCTACCTTCCTCCAGCCTAACATTCCCACCTCTTCCTCCGTGTTCTCCTACCTTCCTCCAGCCTAACATTCCCTCACCTTCCTCCATGTTCTCCTACCTTCCTCCAGCCTAACATTCCCACCTCTTCCTCCATGTTCTCCTACCTTCCTCCAGCCTAACATTCCCTCCTCTTCCTCCATGTTCTCCTACCTTCCTCCAGCCTAACATTCCCTCCTCTTCCTCCATGTTCTCCTACCTTCCTCCAGCCTAACATTCCCACCTCTTCCTCCGTGTTCTCCTACCTTCCTCCAGCCTAACATTCCCACCTCTTCCTCCGTGTTCTCCTACCTTCCTCCAGCCTAACATTCCCACCTCTTCCTCTATGTTCTCCTACCTTCCTCCAGCCTAACATTCCCACCTCTTCCTCCGTGTTCTCCTACCTTCCTCCAGCCTAACATTCCCTCCTCTTCCTCCGTGTTCTCCTACCTTCCTCCAGCCTAACATTCCCACCTCTTCCTCCGTGTTCTCCTACCTTCCTCCAGCCTAACATTCCCACCTCTTCCTCCGTGTTCTCCTACCTTCCTCCAGCCTAACATTCCCACCTCTTCCTCCATGTTCTCCTACCTTCCTCCAGCCTAACATTCCCACCTCTTCCTCCGTGTTCTCCTACCTTCCTCCAGCCTAACATTCCCACCTCTTTCTCCATGTTCTCCTACCTTCCTCCAGCCTAACATTCCCACCTCTTCCTCCGTGTTCTCCTACCTTCCTCCAGCCTAACATTCCCACCTCTTCCTCCGTGTTCTCCTACCTTCCTCCAGCCTAACATTCCCAACTCTTCCTCCGTGTTCTCCTACCTTCCTCCAACCTAACATTCCCAACTCTTCCTCCATGTTCTCCTACCTTCCTCCAGCCTAACATTCCCTCCTCTTCCTCCGTGTTCTCCTACCTTCCTCCAGCCTAACATTCCCACCTCTTCCTCCGTGTTCTCCTACCTTCCTCCAGCCTAACATTCCCACCTCTTCCTCCATGTTCTCCTACCTTCCTCCAGCCTAACATTCCCACCTCTTCCTCTGTGTTCTCCTACCTTCCTCCAGCCTAACATTCCCACCTCTTCCTCCGTGTTCTCCTACCTTCCTCCAGCCTAACATTCCCACCTCTTCCTCCATGTTCTCCTACCTTCCTCCAGCCTAACATTCCCTCCTCTTCCTCCGTGTTCTCCTACCTTCCTCCAGCCTAACATTCCCACCTCTTCCTCCGTGTTCTCCTACCTTCCTCCAGCCTAACATTCCCACCTCTTCCTCCATGTTCTCCTACCTTCCTCCAGCCTAACATTCCCACCTCTTCCTCCATGTTCTTCTACCTTCCTCCAGCCTAACATTCCCACCTATTCCTCAGTGTTCTCCTACCTTCCTCCAGACTAACATTCCCACCTCTTTCTCCGTGTTCTCCTACCTTCCTCCAACCTAACATTCCCACCTCTTCCTCCGTGTTCTCCTACCTTCCTCCAGCCTAACATTCCCTCACCTTCCTCCCTGTTCTCCTACCTTCCTCCAGCCTAACATTCCCACCTCTTCCTCCATGTTCTCCTACCTTCCTCCAGCCTAACATTCCCACCTCTTCCTCCATGTTTTCCTACCTTCCTCCAGCCTAACATTCCCACCTCTTCCTCCGTGTTCTTCTCTCTTCCTCCAGCCTAACATTCCTACCTCTTCCTCCATGTTCTCCTACCTTCCTCCAGCCTAACATTCCCACCTCTTCCTCCGTGTTCTCCTACCTTCCTCCAGCCTAACATTCCCACCTCTTCCTCCATGTTCTCCTACCTTCCTGCAACCTAACATTCCCAACTCTTCCTCCATGTTCTCCTACCTTCCTCCAGCCTAACATTCCCACCTCTTCCTCCGTGTTCTCCTACCTTCCTCCAGCCTAACATTCCACATCTTCCTCCGTGTTCTCCTACCTTCCTCCAGCCTAACAATCCCACCTCTTCCTCCATGTCCTCCTACCTTCCTCCAGCCTAACATTCCCTCCTCTTCCTCCATGTTCTCCTACCTTCCTCCAGCCTAACATTCCCTCCTCTTCCTCCATGTTCTCCTACCTTCCTCCAGCCTAACATTCCCACCTCTTCCTCCGTGTTCTCCTACCTTCCTCCAGCCTAACATTCCCACCTCTTCCTCCGTGTTCTCCTACCTTCCTCCAGCCTAACATTCCCACCTCTTCCTCTATGTTCTCCTACCTTCCTCCAGCCTAACATTCCCACCTCTTCCTCCGTGTTCTCCTACCTTCCTCCAGCCTAACATTCCCTCCTCTTCCTCCGTGTTCTCCTACCTTCCTCCAGCCTAACATTCCCACCTCTTCCTCCGTGTTCTCCTACCTTCCTCCAGCCTAACATTCCCACCTCTTCCTCCGTGTTCTCCTACCTTCCTCCAGCCTAACATTCCCACCTCTTCCTCCATGTTCTCCTACCTTCCTCCAGCCTAACATTCCCACCTCTTCCTCCGTGTTCTCCTACCTTGCTCCAGCCTAACATTCCCACCTCTTCCTCCGTGTTCTCCTACCTTCCTCCAGCCTAACATTCCCTCCTCTTCCTCCGTGTTCTCCTACCTTCCTCCAGCCTAACATTCCCACCTCTTCCTCCGTGTTCTCCTACCTTCCTCCAGCCTAACATTCCCACCTCTTCCTCCGTGTTCTCCTACCTTCCTCCAGCCTAACATTCCCTCCTCTTCCTCCATGTTCTCCTACCTTCCTCCAGCCTAACATTCCCACCTCTTCCTCCGTGTTCTCCTACCTTGCTCCAGCCTAACATTCCCACCTCTTCCTCCGTGTTCTCCTACCTTCCTCCAGCCTAACATTCCCACCTCTTCCTCCGTGTTTTCCTACCTTCCTCCAGCCTAACATTCCCTCCTCTTCCTCCGTGTTCTCCTACCTTCCTCCAGCCTAACATTCCCACCTCTTCCTCCGTGTTCTCCTACCTTCCTCCAGCCTAACATTCCCACCTCTTCCTCCGTGTTCTCCTACCTTCCTCCAGCCTAACATTCCCACCTCTTCCTCCATGTTCTCCTACCTTCCTCCAGCCTAACATTCCCACCTCTTCCTCCATGTTCTTCTACCTTCCTCCAGCCTAACATTCCCACCTATTCCTCACTGTTCTCCTACCTTCCTCCAGACTAACATTCCCACCTCTTCCTCCCTGTTCTCCTACCTTCCTCCAACCTAATATTCCCAACTCTTCCTCCATGTTCTCCTACATTCCTCCAGCCTAACATTCCCACCTCTTCCTCCGTGTTCTCCTACCTTCCTCCAGCCTAACATTCCCACCTCTTCCTCCATGTTCTCCTACCTTCCTCCAGCCTAACATTCCCACCTCTTCCTCCGTGTTCTCCTACCTTCCTCCAGCCTAACATTCCCAGCTCTTCCTCCGTGTTCTCCTACCTTCCTCCAGCCTAACATTCCCACCTCTTCCTCCATGTTCTCCTACCTTCCTCCAGCCTAACATTCCCTCCTCTTCCTCCGTGTTCTCCTACCTTCTTCCAACCTAACATTCCCACCTCTTCCTCCGTGTTCTCCTACCTTCCTCCAGCCTAACATTCCCACCTCTTCCTCCATGTTCTCCTACATTCCTCCAGCCTAACATTCCCACCTCTTCCTCCGTGTTCTTCTATCTTCCTCCAGCCTAACATTACCTCCTCTTCCTCCATGTTCTCCTACCTTCCTCCAGCCTAACATTCCTCCTCTTCCTCCGTGTTCTTCTACCTTCCTCCAGCCTAACATTCCCACCTCTTCCTCCGTGTTCCCCTACCTTCCTCCAGCCTAACATTCCCACCTCTTCCTCCGTGTTCTCCTACCTTCCTCCAGCCTAACATTCCCACCTCTTCCTCCGTGTTCTCCTACCTTCCTCCAGCCTAACATTCCCTCACCTTCCTCCATGTTCTCCTACCTTCCTCCAGCCTAACATTCCCACCTCTTCCTCCATGTTCTCCTACCTTCCTCCAGCCTAACATTCCCTCCTCTTCCTCCATGTTCTCCTACCTTCCTCCAGCCTAACATTCCCACCTCTTCCTCCATGTTCTCCTACCTTCCTCCAGCCTAACATTCCCTCCTCTTCCTCCATGTTCTCCTACCTTCCTCCAGCCTAACATTCCCACCTCTTCCTCCGTGTTCTCCTACCTTGCTCCAGCCTAACATTCCCACCTCTTCCTCCGTGTTCTCCTACCTTCCTCCAGCCTAACATTCCCACCTCTTCCTCCGTGTTTTCCTACCTTCCTCCAGCCTAACATTCCCTCCTCTTCCTCCGTGTTCTCCTACCTTCCTCCAGCCTAACATTCCCACCTCTTCCTCCGTGTTCTCCTACCTTCCTCCAGCCTAACATTCCCACCTCTTCCTCCGTGTTCTCCTACCTTCCTCCAGCCGAACATTCCCACCTCTTCCTCCATGTTCTCCTACCTTCCTCCAGCCTAACATTCCCACCTCTTCCTCCGTGTTCTCCTACCTTCCTCCAGCCTAACATTCCCACCTCTTTCTCCATGTTCTCCTACCTTCCTCCAGCCTAACATTCCCACTTCTTCCTCCGTGTTCTCCTACCTTCCTCCAGCCTAACATTCCCACCTCTTCCTCCGTGTTCTCCTACCTTCCTCCAACCTAACATTCCCAACTCTTCCTCCATGTTCTCCTACATTCCTCCAGCCTAACATTCCCACCTCTTCCTCCGTGTTCTCCTACCTTCCTCCAGCCTAACATTCCCACCTCTTCCTCCATGTTCTCCTACCTTCCTCCAGCCTAACATTCCCACCTCTTCCTCTGTGTTCTCCTACCTTCCTCCAGCCTAACATTCCCACCTCTTCCTCCGTGTTCTCCTACCTTCCTCCAGCCTAACATTCCCACCTCTTCCTCCATGTTCTCCTACCTTCCTCCAGCCTAACATTCCCACCTCTTCCTCCGTGTTCTCCTACCTTCCTCCAGCCTAACATTCCCACCTCTTCCTCCATGTTCTCCTACATTCCTCCAGCCTAACATTCCCACCTCTTCCTCCGTGTTCTTCTATCTTCCTCCAGCCTAACATTACCTCCTCTTCCTCCATGTTCTCCTACCTTCCTCCAGCCTAACATTCCCTCCTCTTCCTCCGTGTTCTTCTACCTTCCTCCAGCCTAACATTCCCACCTCTTCCTCCGTGTTCCCTACCTTCCTCCAGCCTAACATTCCCACCTCTTCCTCCGTGTTCTCCTACCTTCCTCCAGCCTAACATTCCCACCTCTTCCTCCATGTTCTCCTACCTTCCTCCCACCTAACATTCCCACCTCTTCCTCCGTGTTCCCCTACCTTCCTCCAGCCTAACATTCCCACCTCTTCCTCCGTGTTCTCCTACCTTCCTCCAGCCTAACATTCCCACCTCTTCCTCCATGTTCTCCTACCTTCCTCCAGACTAACATTTCCCACCTCTTCCTCCATGTTCTCCTACCTTCCTCCAGCCTAACATTCCCTCCTCTTCCTCCATGTTCTCCTACCTTCCTCCAGCCTAACATTCCCTCCTCTTCCTCCATGTTCTCCTACCTTCCTCCAGCCTAACATTCCCACCTCTTCCTCCGTGTTCTCCTACCTTCCTCCAGCCTAACATTCCCACCTCTTTCTCCGTGTTCTCCTACCTTCCTCCAGCCTAACATTCCCACCTCTTCCTCCATGTTCTCCTACCTTCCTCCAGCCTAACATTCCCACCTCTTCCTCCGTGTTCTCCTACCTTCCTCCAGCCTAACATTCCCACCTCTTCCTCCGTGTTCTCCTACCTTCCTCCAGCCTAACATTCCCACCTCTTCCTCCGTGTTCTCCTACCTTCCTCCAGCCTAACATTCCCACCTCTTCCTCCATGTTCTCCTACCTTCCTCCAGCCTAACATTCCCACCTCTTCCTCCGTGTTCTCCTACCTTCCTCCAGCCTAACATTCCCACCTCTTTCTCCATGTTCTCCTACCTTCATCCAGCCTAACATTCCCACCTCTTCCTCCATGTTCTCCTACCTTCCTCCAGCCTAACATTCCCACCTCTTCCTCCATGTTCTCCTACCTTCCTCCAGCCTAACATTCCCACCTCTTCCTCCATGTTCTCCTACCTTCCTTCAGCCTAACATTCCCACCTCTTCCTCCGTGTTCTCCTACCTTCCTCCAGCCTAACATTCCCACCTCTTCCTCCTTGTTCTCCTACCTTCCTCCAGCCTAACATTCCCACATCTTCCTCCGTGTTCTCCTACCTTCCTCCAACCTAACATTCCCACCTCTTCCTCCATGTTCTCCTACCTTCCTCCAGCCTAACATTCCCTCACCTTCCTCCGTGTTCTTCTACTTTCCTCCAGCCTAACATTCCCACCTCTTCCTCCGTGTTCTCCTACCTTCCTCCAGCCTAACATTCCCACCTCTTCCTCCGTGTTCTCCTACCTTCCTCCAGCCTAACATTCCCAACTCTTCCTCCATGTTCTCCTACCTTCCTCCAGCCTAACATTCCCACCTCTTCCTCCGTGTTCTCCTACCTTCCTCCAGCCTAACATTCCCACCTCTTCCTCCATGTTCTCCTACCTTCCTCCAGCCTAACATTCCCACCTCTTCCTCCGTGTTCTCCTACCTTCCTCCAGCCTAACATTCCCACCTCTTCCTCCATGTTCTCCTACCTTCCTCCAGCCTAACATTCCCACCTCTTCCTCCATGTTCTCCTACCTTCCTCCAGCCTAACATTCCCACCTCTTCCTCCGTGTTCTCCTACCTTCCTCCAGCCTAACATTCCCTCCTCTTCCTCCGTGTCTCCTACCTTCCTCCAGCCTAACATTCCCACCTCTTCCTCCATGTTCTCCTACCTTCCTCCAGCCTAACATTCCCACCTCTTCCTCCGTGTTCTCCTACCTTCCTCCAGCCTAACATTCCCACCTCTTCCTCCATGTTCTCCTACCTTCCTCCAGCCTAACATTCCCACCTCTTCCTCCTTGTTCTCCTACCTTCCTGCAGCCTAACATTCCCCCCTCTTCCTCCGTGTTCTCCTACCTTCCTCCAGCCTAACATTCCCACCTCTTCCTCCATGTTCTCCTACCTTCCTCCAGCCTAACATTCCCACCTCTTCCTCCGTGTTCTCCTACCTTCCTCCAGCCTAACATTCCCACCTCTTCCTCCATGTTCTCCTACCTTCCTTCAGCCTAACATTCACTCACCTTCCTGCATGTTCTCCTACCTTCCTCCAGCCTAACATTCCACCTCTTCCTCCGTGTTCTCCTACCTTCCTCCAGCCTAACATTCCCTCACCTTCCTCCCTGTTCTCCTACCTTCCTCCAGCCTAACATTCCCACCTCTTCCTCCATGTTCTCCTACCTTCCTCCAGCCTAACATTCCCACCTCTTCCTCCATGTTTTCCTACCTTCCTCCAGCCTAACATTCCCTCCTCTTCCTCCGTGTTCTTCTACCTTCCTCCAGCCTAACATTCCCACCTCTTCCTCTGTGTTCCCCTACCTTCCTCCAGCCTAACATTCCCACCTCTTCCTCCGTGTTCTCCTACCTTCCTCCAGCCTAACATTCCCACCTCTTCCTCCATGTTCTCCTACCTTCCTCCAGCCTAACATTCCCACCTCTTCCTCCGTGTTCCCCTACCTTCCTCCAGCCTAACATTCCCACCTCTTCCTCCGTGTTCTCCTACCTTCCTCCAGCCTAACATTCCCACCTCTTCCTCCATGTTCTCCTACCTTCCTCCAGACTAACATTCCCACCTCTTCCTCCGTGTTCTCCTACCTTCCTCCAACCTAACATTCCCACCTCTTCCTCCGTGTTCTCCTACCTTCCTCCAGCCTAACATTCCCTCACCTTCCTCCCTGTTCTCCTACCTTCCTCCAGCCTAACATTCCCACCTCTTCCTCCATGTTCTCCTACCTTCCTCCAGCCTAACATTCCCACCTCTTCCTCCATGTTTTCCTACCTTCCTCCAGCCTAACATTCCCACCTCTTCCTCCGTGTTCTCCTACCTTCCTGCAACCTAACATTCCCAACTCTTCCTCCATGTTCTCCTACCTTCCTCCAGCCTAACATTCCCTCCTCTTCCTCCGTGTTCTCCTACCTTCCTCCAGCCTAACATTCCCACCTCTTCCTCCATGTTCTCCTACCTTCCTCCAGCCTAACATTCCCACCTCTTCCTCCGTGTTCTCCTACCTTCCTCTAGCCTAACATTCCCACCTCTTCCTCCGTGTTCTCCTACCTTCCTCCAGCCTAACATTCCCACCTCTTCCTCCGTGTTCTCCTACCTTCCTCCAGACTAACATTCCCACCTCTTCCTCCATGTTCTTCTACCTTCCTCCAGCCTAACATTCCCACCTCTTCCTCCGTGTTCTCCTACCTTCTTCCAGCCTAACATTCCCTCCTCTTCCTCCATGTTCTCCTACCTTCCTCCAGCCTAACATTCCCACCTCTTCCTCCATGTTCTCCTACCTTCCTCCAGCCTAACATTCCCACCTCTTCCTCCATGTTCTCCTACCTTGCTCCAGCCTAACATTCCCACCTCTTCCTCCGTGTTCTCCTACCTTCCTCCAGCCTAACATTCCCACCTCTTCCTCCATGTTCTCCTACCTTCCTCCAGCCTAACATTCCCTCCTCTTCCTCCATGTTCTCCTACCTTCCTCCAGCCTAACATTCCCTCCTCTTCCTCCATGTTCTCCTACCTTCCTCCAGCCTAACATTCCCACCTCTTCCTCCGTGTTCTCCTACCTTCCTCCAGCCTAACATTCCCACCTCTTTCTCCGTGTTCTCCTACCTTCCTCCAGCCTAACATTCCCACCTCTTCCTCCATGTTCTCCTACCTTCCTCCAGCCTAACATTCCCACCTCTTCCTCCGTGTTCTCCTACCTTCCTCCAGCCTAACATTCCCACCTCTTCCTCCGTGTTCTCCTACCTTCCTCCAGCCTAACATTCCCACCTCTTCCTCCGTGTTCTCCTACCTTCCTCCAGCCTAACATTCCCACCTCTTCCTCCATGTTCTCCTACCTTCCTCCAGCCTAACATTCCCACCTCTTCCTCCGTGTTCTCCTACCTTCCTCCAGCCTAACATTCCCACCTCTTTCTCCATGTTCTCCTACCTTCATCCAGCCTAACATTCCCACCTCTTCCTCCATGTTCTCCTACCTTCCTCCAGCCTAACATTCCCACCTCTTCCTCCATGTTCTCCTACCTTCCTCCAGCCTAACATTCCCACCTCTTCCTCCATGTTCTCCTACCTTCCTTCAGCCTAACATTCCCACCTCTTCCTCCGTGTTCTCCTACCTTCCTCCAGCCTAACATTCCCACCTCTTCCTCCTTGTTCTCCTACCTTCCTCCAGCCTAACATTCCCACATCTTCCTCCGTGTTCTCCTACCTTCCTCCAACCTAACATTCCCACCTCTTCCTCCATGTTCTCCTACCTTCCTCCAGCCTAACATTCCCTCACCTTCCTCCGTGTTCTTCTACTTTCCTCCAGCCTAACATTCCCACCTCTTCCTCCGTGTTCTCCTACCTTCCTCCAGCCTAACATTCCCACCTCTTCTCCATGTTTTCCTACCTTCCTCCAGCCTAACATTCCCTCACCTTCCTCCGTGTTCTTCTACTTTCCTCCAGCCTAACATTCCCTCCTCTTCCTCCGTGTTCTCCTACCTTCCTCCAGCCTAACATTCCCACCTCTTCCTCCATGTTTTCCTACCTTCCTCCAGCCTAACATTCCCTCCTCTTCCTCCGTGTTCTTCTACCTTCCTCCAGCCTAACATTCCCACCTCTTCCTCTGTGTTCCCCTACCTTCCTCCAGCCTAACATTCCCACCTCTTCCTCCGTGTTCTCCTACCTTCCTCCAGCCTAACATTCCCACCTCTTCCTCCATGTTCTCCTACCTTCCTCCAGCCTAACATTCCCACCTCTTCCTCCTTGTTCTCCTACCTTCCTCCAGCCTAACATTCCCACATCTTCCTCCGTGTTCTCCTACCTTCCTCCAACCTAACATTCCCACCTCTTCCTCCATGTTCTCCTACCTTCCTCCAGCCTAACATTCCCTCACCTTCCTCCGTGTTCTTCTACTTTCCTCCAGCCTAACATTCCCACCTCTTCCTCCGTGTTCTCCTACCTTCCTCCAGCCTAACATTCCCACCTCTTCCTCCGTGTTCTCCTACCTTCCTCCAGCCTAACATTCCCACCTCTTCCTCCGTGTTCTCCTACCTTCCTCCAGCCTAACATTCCCACCTCTTTCTCCATGTTCTCCTACCTTCATCCAGCCTAACATTCCCACCTCTTCCTCCATGTTCTCCTACCTTCCTCCAGCCTAACATTCCCACCTCTTCCTCCATGTTCTCCTACCTTCCTCCAGCCTAACATTCCCACCTCTTCCTCCATGTTCTCCTACCTTCCTCCAGCCTAACATTCCCACCTCTTCCTCCATGTTCTCCTACCTTCCTCCAGCCTAACATTCCCACCTCTTCCTCCGTGTTCTCCTACCTTCCTCCAGCCTAACATTCCCTCCTCTTCCTCCGTGTCTCCTACCTTCCTCCAGCCTAACATTCCCACCTCTTCCTCCGTGTTCTCCTACCTTCCTCCAGCCTAACATTCCCACCTCTTCCTCCGTGTTCTCCTACCTTCCTCCAGCCTAACATTCCCACCTCTTCCTCCATGTTCTCCTACCTTCCTCCAGCCTAACATTCCCACCTCTTCCTCCTTGTTCTCCTACCTTCCTGCAGCCTAACATTCCCCCCTCTTCCTCCGTGTTCTCCTACCTTCCTCCAGCCTAACATTCCCACCTCTTCCTCCATGTTCTCCTACCTTCCTCCAGCCTAACATTCCCACCTCTTCCTCCGTGTTCTCCTACCTTCCTCCAGCCTAACATTCCCTCCTCTTCCTCCGTGTTCTCCTACCTTCCTCCAGCCTAACATTCCCACCTCTTCCTCCATGTTTTCCTACCTTCCTCCAGCCTAACATTCCCTCCTCTTCCTCCGTGTTCTTCTACCTTCCTCCAGCCTAACATTCCCACCTCTTCCTCTGTGTTCCCCTACCTTCCTCCAGCCTAACATTCCCACCTCTTCCTCCGTGTTCTCCTACCTTCCTCCAGCCTAACATTCCCACCTCTTCCTCCATGTTCTCCTACCTTCCTCCAGCCTAACATTCCCACCTCTTCCTCCATGTTTTCCTACCTTCCTCCAGCCTAACATTCCCACCTCTTCCTCCGTGTTCTCCTACCTTCCTGCAACCTAACATTCCCAACTCTTCCTCCATGTTCTCCTACCTTCCTCCAGCCTAACATTCCCTCCTCTTCCTCCGTGTTCTCCTACCTTCCTCCAGCCTAACATTCCCACCTCTTCCTCCATGTTCTCCTACCTTCCTCCAGCCTAACATTCCCACCTCTTCCTCCGTGTTCTCCTACCTTCCTCCAGCCTAACATTCCCTCCTCTTCCTCCATGTTCTCCTACCTTCCTCCAGCCTAACATTCCCACCTCTTCCTCCGTGTTCTCCTACCTTCCTCCAGCCTAACATTCCCACCTCTTTCTCCGTGTTCTCCTACCTTCCTCCAGCCTAACATTCCCACCTCTTCCTCCATGTTCTCCTACCTTCCTCCAGCCTAACATTCCCACCTCTTCCTCCGTGTTCTCCTACCTTCCTCCAGCCTAACATTCCCTCCTCTTCCTCCGTGTTCTCCTACCTTCCTCCAGCCTAACATTCCCACCTCTTCCTCCGTGTTCTCCTACCTTCCTCCAGCCTAACATTCCCACCTCTTCCTCCGTGTTCTCCTACCTTCCTCCAGCCTAACATTCCCACCTCTTCCTCCATGTTCTCCTACCTTCCTCCAGCCTAACATTCCCACCTCTTCCTCCGTGTTCTCCTACCTTCCTCCAGCCTAACATTCCCACCTCTTTCTCCATGTTCTCCTACCTTCATCCAGCCTAACATTCCCACCTCTTCCTCCATGTTCTCCTACCTTCCTCCAGCCTAACATTCCCACCTCTTCCTCCATGTTCTCCTACCTTCCTCCAGCCTAACATTCCCACCTCTTCCTCCATGTTCTCCTACCTTCCTTCAGCCTAACATTCCCACCTCTTCCTCCGTGTTCTCCTACCTTCCTCCAGCCTAACATTCCCACCTCTTCCTCCTTGTTCTCCTACCTTCCTCCAGCCTAACATTCCCACATCTTCCTCCGTGTTCTCCTACCTTCCTCCAACCTAACATTCCCACCTCTTCCTCCATGTTCTCCTACCTTCCTCCAGCCTAACATTCCCTCACCTTCCTCCGTGTTCTTCTACTTTCCTCCAGCCTAACATTCCCACCTCTTCCTCCGTGTTCTCCTACCTTCCTCCAGCCTAACATTCCCACCTCTTCCTCCGTGTTCTCCTACCTTCCTCCAGCCTAACATTCCCAACTCTTCCTCCATGTTCTCCTACCTTCCTCCAGCCTAACATTCCCACCTCTTCCTCCGTGTTCTCCTACCTTCCTCCAGCCTAACATTCCCACCTCTTCCTCCATGTTCTCCTACCTTCCTCCAGCCTAACATTCCCACCTCTTCCTCCTTGTTCTCCTACCTTCCTCCAGCCTAACATTCCCACCTCTTCCTCCATGTTCTCCTACCTTCCTCCAGCCTAACATTCCCACCTCTTCCTCCATGTTCTCCTACCTTCCTCCAGCCTAACATTCCCACCTCTTCCTCCGTGTTCTCCTACCTTCCTCCAGCCTAACATTCCCTCCTCTTCCTCCGTGTCTCCTACCTTCCTCCAGCCTAACATTCCCACCTCTTCCTCCATGTTCTCCTACCTTCCTCCAGCCTAACATTCCCACCTCTTCCTCCGTGTTCTCCTACCTTCCTCCAGCCTAACATTCCCACCTCTTCCTCCATGTTCTCCTACCTTCCTCCAGCCTAACATTCCCACCTCTTCCTCCTTGTTCTCCTACCTTCCTGCAGCCTAACATTCCCCCCTCTTCCTCCGTGTTCTCCTACCTTCCTCCAGCCTAACATTCCCACCTCTTCCTCCATGTTCTCCTACCTTCCTCCAGCCTAACATTCCCACCTCTTCCTCCGTGTTCTCCTACCTTCCTCCAGCCTAACATTCCCTCCTCTTCCTCCGTGTTCTCCTACCTTCCTCCAGCCTAACATTCCCACCTCTTCCTCCATGTTCTCCTACCTTCCTTCAGCCTAACATTCCCTCACCTTCCTGCATGTTCTCCTACCTTCCTCCAGCCTAACATTCCCACCTCTTCCTCCGTGTTCTCCTACCTTCCTCCAGCCTAACATTCCCTCACCTTCCTCCCTGTTCTCCTACCTTCCTCCAGCCTAACAATCCCACCTCTTCCTCCGTGTTCTCCTACCTTCCTCCAGCCTAACATTCCCACCTCTTCCTCCATGTTCTCCTACCTTCCTCCAGCCTAACATTCCCACCTCTTCCTCCTTGTTCTCCTACCTTCCTCCAGCCTAACATTCCCACCTCTTCCTCCGTGTTCTCCTACCTTCCTCCAGCCTAACATTCCCTCCTCTTCCTCCGTGTTCTCCTACCTTCCTCAAGCCTAACATTCCCACCTCTTCCTCCATGTTCTCCTACCTTCCTCCAGCCTAACATTCCCACCTCTTCCTCCGTGTTCTCCTACCTTCCTCCAGCCTAACATTCCCACCTCTTCCTCCGTGTTCTCCTACCTTCCTCCAGCCTAACATTCCCACCTCTTCCTCCGTGTTCTCCTACCTTCCTCTAGCCTAACATTCCCACCTCTTCCTCCGTGTTCTCCTACCTTCCTCCAGCCTAACATTCCCACCTCTTCCTCCGTGTTCTCCTACCTTCCTCCAGACTAACATTCCCACCTCTTCCTCCATGTTCTTCTACCTTCCTCCAGCCTAACATTCCCACCTCTTCCTCCGTGTTCTCCTACCTTCTTCCAGCCTAACATTCCCTCCTCTTCCTCCATGTTCTCCTACCTTCCTCCAGCCTAACATTCCCACCTCTTCCTCCATGTTCTCCTACCTTCCTCCAGCCTAACATTCCCACCTCTTCCTCCATGTTCTCCTACCTTGCTCCAGCCTAACATTCCCACCTCTTCCTCCGTGTTCTCCTACCTTCCTCCAGACTAACATTCCCACCTCTTCCTCCGTGTTCTCCTACCTTCCTCCAGCCTAACATTCCCTCCTCTTCCTCCATGTTCTCCTACCTTCCTCCAGCCTAACATTCCCTCCTCTTCCTCCATGTTCTCCTACCTTCCTCCAGCCTAACATTCCCACCTCTTCCTCCGTGTTCTCCTACCTTCCTCCAGCCTAACATTCCCACCTCTTTCTCCGTGTTCTCCTACCTTCCTCCAGCCTAACATTCCCACCTCTTCCTCCATGTTCTCCTACCTTCCTCCAGCCTAACATTCCCACCTCTTCCTCCGTGTTCTCCTACCTTCCTCCAGCCTAACATTCCCTCCTCTTCCTCCGTGTTCTCCTACCTTCCTCCAGCCTAACATTCCCACCTCTTCCTCCGTGTTCTCCTACCTTCCTCCAGCCTAACATTCCCACCTCTTCCTCCGTGTTCTCCTACCTTCCTCCAGCCTAACATTCCCACCTCTTCCTCCATGTTCTCCTACCTTCCTCCAGCCTAACATTCCCACCTCTTCCTCCGTGTTCTCCTACCTTCCTCCAGCCTAACATTCCCACCTCTTTCTCCATGTTCTCCTACCTTCATCCAGCCTAACATTCCCACCTCTTCCTTCATGTTCTCCTACCTTCCTCCAGCCTAACATTCCCACCTCTTCCTCCATGTTCTCCTACCTTCCTCCAGCCTAACATTCCCACCTCTTCCTCCATGTTCTCCTACCTTCCTTCAGCCTAACATTCCCACCTCTTCCTCCGTGTTCTCCTACCTTCCTCCAGCCTAACATTCCCACCTCTTCCTCCTTGTTCTCCTACCTTCCTCCAGCCTAACATTCCCACATCTTCCTCCGTGTTCTCCTACCTTCCTCCAACCTAACATTCCCACCTCTTCCTCCATGTTCTCCTACCTTCCTCCAGCCTAACATTCCCTCACCTTCCTCCGTGTTCTTCTACTTTCCTCCAGCCTAACATTCCCACCTCTTCCTCCGTGTTCTCCTACCTTCCTCCAGCCTAACATTCCCACCTCTTCCTCCGTGTTCTCCTACCTTCCTCCAGCCTAACATTCCCAACTCTTCCTCCATGTTCTCCTACCTTCCTCCAGCCTAACATTCCCACCTCTTCCTCCGTGTTCTCCTACCTTCCTCCAGCCTAACATTCCCACCTCTTCCTCCATGTTCTCCTACCTTCCTCCAGCCTAACATTCCCACCTCTTCCTCCGTGTTCTCCTACCTTCCTCCAGCCTAACATTCCCACCTCTTCCTCCATGTTCTCCTACCTTCCTCCAGCCTAACATTCCCACCTCTTCCTCCATGTTCTCCTACCTTCCTCCAGCCTAACATTCCCACCTCTTCCTCCGTGTTCTCCTACCTTCCTCCAGCCTAACATTCCCTCCTCTTCCTCCGTGTCTCCTACCTTCCTCCAGCCTAACATTCCCACCTCTTCCTCCATGTTCTCCTACCTTCCTCCAGCCTAACATTCCCACCTCTTCCTCCGTGTTCTCCTACCTTCCTCCAGCCTAACATTCCCACCTCTTCCTCCATGTTCTCCTACCTTCCTCCAGCCTAACATTCCCACCTCTTCCTCCTTGTTCTCCTACCTTCCTGCAGCCTAACATTCCCCCCTCTTCCTCCGTGTTCTCCTACCTTCCTCCAGCCTAACATTCCCACCTCTTCCTCCATGTTCTCCTACCTTCCTCCAGCCTAACATTCCCACCTCTTCCTCCGTGTTCTCCTACCTTCCTCCAGCCTAACATTCCCTCCTCTTCCTCCGTGTTCTCCTACCTTCCTCCAGCCTAACATTCCCACCTCTTCCTCCATGTTCTCCTACCTTCCTTCAGCCTAACATTCCCTCACCTTCCTGCATGTTCTCCTACCTTCCTCCAGCCTAACATTCCCACCTCTTCCTCCGTGTTCTCCTACCTTCCTCCAGCCTAACATTCCCTCACCTTCCTCCCTGTTCTCCTACCTTCCTCCAGCCTAACATTCCCACGTCTTCCTCCATGTTCTCCTACCTTCCTCCAGCCTAACATTCCCACCTCTTCCTCCATGTTTTCCTACCTTCCTCCAGCCTAACATTCCCTTCTCTTCCTCCGTGTTCTTCTACCTTCCTCCAGCCTAACATTCCCACCTCTAGCTCTGTGTTCCCCTACCTTCCTCCAGCCTAACATTCCCACCTCTTCCTCCGTGTTCCCCTACCTTCCTCCAGCCTAACATTCCCACCTCTTCCTCCGTGTTCTCCTACCTTCCTCCAGCCTAACATTCCCACCTCTTCCTCCATGTTCTCCTACCTTCCTCCAGACTAACATTCCCACCTCTTCCTCCGTGTTCTCCTACCTTCCTCCAACCTAACATTCCCACCTCTTCCTCCGTGTTCTCCTACCTTCCTCCAGCCTAACATTCCCTCACCTTCCTCCCTGTTCTCCTACCTTCCTCCAGCCTAACATTCCCACCTCTTCCTCCATGTTCTCCTACCTTCCTCCAGCCTAACATTCCCACCTCTTCCTCCATGTTCTCCTACCTTCCTCCAGCCTAACATTCCCTCCTCTTCCTCCATGTTCTCCTACCTTCCTCCAGCCTAACATTCCCTCCTCTTCCTCCGTGTTCTCCTACCTTCCTCCAGCCTAACAAAAAACAAGAGATGCAAAGAATTCTTCAGTGAGGAGCAAGCATACTTAGCAAAAATATAAATGTTTAATTTGAAAAATGTAAAATAGTACCACATGTACCCCAGATAAAGTCATGGATAGACAATAGATATACCAAGACCAACTAATACCAATTAAAATTGACAACGTTGTCGGGAACAAAAAGTACAACATGCAGATGGCCACCACAACACATACATACACGTGAAATTGGCCAGCTGGACTTTGGAAGTCTCTAATGAATTAAAGCTGAATAATAGGTGGCAGGCCAATAGATCACAGTATATGGCCTAGAGGGGAGGAAGTCCGCAGTGTACACTGCCGAAGGCAAGCCCAAATGTGACTACAGATGGATATACATGCTTTGATGAAACTCGCAAAAACCAGAGACAGGCGAGGAAGAAGACACACAGGACTTAGGTATCCAAAATCCAACAGAGGACCTACCTACAGACATGAAGGTAGTTAACCTGACCAATTTTTCCCTAAACCAGCACCACCTTTCCCTACTTAACAAAGGTCTCTCATTCTCCCCTAAATCAGGGATGAATGAATTTGAAGTGTACAAGGACATTTCCCTTTACTTAAGAAAAGTCCTATTTAGATATTGGCATCTGTCTAAACATAATAAGACTAAACAGGACCCTCAAAATAAAGAAGAAAGGGAAGCCCTGGATGCACTTGTTTCTCTTTTAATAGAAAATGAGGACTCCGGCTCGGTTTCTGAGATGCCCCCACTGCAGGTTGCCCATGCCCGCACCGCTAATTTATCTATCAAATCGAACAAAATGCCACCCCTATCCAAACACAAAGCCATTGAATTTTTCTTGGCACAGGTTAAAAGAGACCTATCCATGGTCAATTGGAAATATAAGGGCTTAGACAACCTGACTAGGGATGAGAGAAAGGCCCTAAGAGAACTAGAGGAGACTCCAGGCATTGTAATTAAGGGTAGTGATAAAGGGGGCAATCTAGTCCTCCTTACTGAGGACCAATACGAAACTGAAGCACTTAGACTTTTGGGTGACAAACTTACTTACCACAAACTGGATACAAACCCCTTCCCCGGAATTACAAAAGAGCTTAATTACCAGCTGAGTCTGGCTATGGAAGAAAAACTAATTACTAAAAAGGAGTTCAATTATCTTAGGGTGTCTGAGTTTAATACACCTACTTTCTACATTATACCGAAGCTCCATAAATCCCTAACAAATCCCCCCGGTAGGCCCATCGTATCGGCAGTGAATGGTCCCCTTGAAAAAACGGGTAAGTTCATTGATGCACTAATCAAGGAATTGGTATCTGACCTGCCCTCATATGTGCAGGACACTGGGCATGTACTATCCCATCTAGAGAACGTGGTCCTACCGGAGGGATCAATGTTAGTTGGGATTGATGTTGAATCTTTATACACATCAATTCCCCATTCCTGGGGACTGAAAGCAACTCACTTCTTCCTTGATAAGAAATTTCCCGACTTGGGGCATCAAAATGAATTTATCTGTGATTTACTTAGATTTTTATTGGAACATAACTGTTTTCAGTTCATGGGGTCCTACTACCGACAGATTAGAGGCACTTCAATGGGTGCACCGTGGGCCCCATCTTATGCATGCCTTCATTTGGGTATGTGGGAGGAGGAATGCGTCTACCATTCCTCGATGTACCTCAGCCATAGTCGCATCTGGCTGAGGTACATCGATGATGTATTTATGGTGTGGGCGGGTACAGAACAGGAACTGGCGCTATTCATGGACGAACTCAACTTAAATGACAGAAACATTAGGCTTACCTACACAGCCCACCAGCATACCCTCTCCTTCCTGGACCTTACCCTTACCGCTAGTAATGGGATGATCAGTACCAAAACGTACAGAAAACCAACAGCAGCCAATACGCTCCTCCAGGCCACAAGTGATCATCCTAGATCGCTGATCAGAGGGATACCTGTGGGCCAGTTCCTGCGCATTCGCAGAAACTGCTCCACACAACAAGAATTTGACACTGAAGCCAGGGACCTATATGATAGATTTCGAAACAGGGGATATTCCCATGCAGTCATTAGAACAGCAAAGAAAAGAGCTGCCCAGACCGATCGACAACAACTTCTCATAAAAAGAAAAGGAAAAAAATCTAAGGCTTCTGATGATGACTATGGGCTCCCTAGGATCATTACCAAGTATGGTTCTCAATGGAAGCAGATTCGGACCATACTTGGTAACCACTGGCATATCCTCTCGGGTTCCCCTCTACTGGGTGAAATAGTAGGTGAACGCCCTCTCCTCACTGCTCGACGTTCTCGGAACCTTAGGGATCATTTGATCCACTCCGAATACTTGAGGTCACACAGCCAAAATTGGTTGACCCAACTTCCACCTCTTAAAGGTATGTTTAGATGCGGCAGATGCAGCATCTGCAAGTATGTGGAGCGCACTGACGTCTTCACTGACTCTGGTGGTCAGAAACAGTTTAGAATTTATAATTTTATCAACTGCAATACCACACGAGTGGTCTACATGATTACCTGCCCCTGTGGCAAAAAATATGTGGGAAAAACAAAAAGAAAACTTAAGACCAGGATCAGTGAACACGTACAGAGCATCCTCAGTAAAGATGACGAGCGCCCTATCCCCTTACATTTTCTTGACCATCATGGTGGGGACCCCACGGGACTTACTGTCAAGGGTATCTATAAATTAAATCTCCCCCATAGGAGGGGTGACTTCGACAGAATACTCTGTCAGAAAGAAAAAATGTGGATATACACCCTTAACAGTATGTCCCCACTTGGGTTAAATAATGAATGCAACCTATCAGTATTCCTGACAATTTAACCATTTTTGGGGGAAAAAACTCCATGTC